>JAPYZA010005151.1:0-12924 GCA_030522685.1 Eupelmus azureus
CTTTACCTCACTCCAAAATAAAAAAAAAACCCTCAACCCCAAATCGACCGTCCCCTTACACCCGCATCGCGTGTGCAGCCCTCACCCAGCCACCTCATACCTGAGAATCTCCCCAGACGATCTAGATCCGTGCTCGGCGATCAGCGGCGGCGTCGCCTGCGTGCTCGCGACGCTCGACTTTGCTCGCTGCCTCGCGGCTCCCGCTCGGCTTCCACCTCCACCTCCAGCTCCCCCCGCCGTCGTCGCCTCATCGCTGCTGCCGCTGCCAGCCAGCGAAATCAGTCCTCGCGAGGTTAAGATCGTCTGGACGGTCCGACTCGTCTTCAACCTGACCTCCGGCTCTTCGATCAACTCTCCGGCTCGATCGGCGCTCGCAGAGGTTATGGGCCCGCGCAGCTCGCTCCCAGTGTTGTTATTGTCCTCGCGCGGCTCAGTCATAAAGCCGCGCGCGCTGCAGCCAGCGTCCCTACTCTAATATATAAACACAACACAGCAGAGTCCTCAGCTGCCGAGCGCGCAGGAGTAGGATGAGCTATGGCGATAGACAGCAGCCGGTGCGCCCAGCTGATGATAACGCGACCCAACGCAAGCGGCAGCAACACACTGCTGATAAAGTCGCCGAGCCGCGCCGAGGGAGTGGGTAGCAGGATCCAGCTGGTGGGCCCGGTGCCCGAGCTCCAGCAGGAGCGGAGCTACCAGCCGATCTGCGTCGGGCCCGAGAAGTGCAAGCGGTCCGGGAAAGCGCGATTTTTGCGCGGTATTAACGATTTTTTGCTTTTATTTTGTTTTTTGTTTTTTTTTTTTTGATGGAGCATTGATGATGGGTGTTTGTGTATGTGTATGATTAGAGCACACGTTTCTGAAGAGACGGCCAGCGATGATGACCTGTCCGAACTGTTTGCGCGGGGTTGAGACCATCGTCGAGCGGCACTCGACCCTTACTACACATCTGGCTGCTCTGCTGCTGCTTCCCTGCTGGTGAGTGCGATGCTTGCTTATTTTACGCGGGTGTTGCTTGTTTATACGCGCTGTGGATGAATAATGTTTATGTATGGTTAAGGTGCATGGTTTTGACGTTCGTTGGTGTTTTAACGTCGTCCTTTTTTTGACACTTTTATTTTGAAGGAGATATTAACGATTTATTTGTATGTATGCAGCGTATCGATTGCATTTGAAAAATTCGAATTTGAATTTAATGGCTTTGGAATGGTTAGTATGCGCCGAGCGTCTTACTCTCCTCTCCCTCTCTTTCTCTCTTGTTCTTATGCCTCGTGCGCGCGCGGGGAGACGTTTTTCCTTTACGACCGCAGTCGCGACCAGAGTATACAAACTGTTTTGAAAAAGGCGCAGCGGCCGTGATCCGATGTCATTGAGAGCGTGTCGGCCTGATTATTTTCAGCGCATTATTACCGTTGCGGAAATTTCAAGGGGATTGGTATTAATTATTATTATTGGTTTTTCGATTTAAGGCCGACTTCACCGCTAGCTTTTCTAGTAACTAGAGTGTTATATGCGTTTTAAGGATATTTATATTTGTACTGTATGAAAAACTGTGAATAAAAACTACTTTTTTTTCATATTTATTTTTTTTCGAGGCGGTAATTTTTTACGGAAGTGTTGCACTATCGCCAGCTATCAATCAAAATAATTACGTTGACCAGTGCGACTTGCGTAATGTTATTGATTATTATTCTGCGTGAGACACGTTATGGATTAGCCGCGAGGCCTAGCCTCTCTAATGATGAAGTACATATATATTATTCCCAAGGAAGCGGTATGTTCATTCAAGAAAACAAAAATGTCTATGCTTATCTTAATAAGTTACGTTAATAATCGTTATAAGCTTCTATATCAAGATATTGATATATTATAGCTATCGATTACAATAATAATTTTATCGTCGCCCTCCCTTAAATCAGACTGATGTAGATGTGACTAGATGAACTAGGAAAAATTTTGAAATTTTCTTTATACCTAATAACTGCATGTTGTTTTAGTCCTTTAAACTATGTACTGGACTCTCAAAACAAGTAAAGTATGTAAATATAATGAATCTTATTTAAAATATAGGGTAAACAGTAGATGACAAAGTAAATGATAGTAAAATTTATTTTTCTAATAAAATGAAAATCTATTAGTTTTTATTTACTTATATGTATAGTAGATATTTAAAGCGATAAAATGATAGCAAAAGTAATTATGATTTAACAACTTTAGTAAATATTCACATTATAAGAAACTAAGAAAGATATAAAAAGTATGTAATTTCAATTGTAAATTTAAAGCAGTACTTATTAATCATTAATCCGACTCGAACCATTAAGCTCGATATTCATGCAGCAGAACAGACGCAACAGGATTAAAATCCTACATTATTAACGTATTAAAAAACAATTGTTTACAAACCTCGTATATATATCAACAATCTTTATCTCTTTCTCCCTCCAGCATGTGCCCGCTGCCCTACTGTTCCAGCATGCTGCGTGACGCTATCCATCGCTGTCCCTCCTGTGGCATCAGTTTAGGAAGCAGGTTCGCTTCAGCGACCGAAGCTTTCGTCATCTGCCTCAGCGAGCGCGACACCTCACTGCCCAACCTCGCCAGTGAAGCCAACTTCCTCTGATCAATGCGTCATGCACGGGGGAACTATACTTTTACTTCTATTTTCGGAAAGAGAGAAGTTATGGATTGGTTTCAGGAATTAGGCTGTAATTGGTTGGTGTAATGTGAAGAAGGGTAGGTTGCGATTTATTTTAGGAGAAAATGTGACTACGTTGGAACGAGGGGTGAACCTTAAGATCGTTTACACGAATGGTTTTTAAGCGAAAATTACGGTGTATATGGTTTTTGATGACTTTTCTTACCGTGGATATTTTAACGAAGTCGCGTTAAATACCTTATTTTAGATTGAAGACAGTTTGCCATATTAGCTGATGAAAATACTGGTATAACTAGAGCTCTCTTCTAAACAAGCTCTTTATCTATAATGGCATAGAATATTTCATTGTTCTTATTGTTTTTAAATGCAAGAATTTTTTATACTTGGACGCATGCGTTGATGGGAAACAATTTAATTTGTCGAGTTAGCCACAATATTTTCTAGGATAATACTAAATTATTTTTTTAATAAAAGTATGTAGCGAGTAAAAGAAAAAATATATAAGAAATATATTTGTATTATTTTTTACGAATGTAGAAAATTGTGGTTCTCAATGACCAAATTTTTGTATGTGATAATAAATTGAGAAAAAGAAAGGTGCTTATAACTATAACAGACTGCTTTCTCAAAGAAATTTTACATTTATTTTTAAAATAAAAATAGTAAATTATAAATCTATAATTTACTGCTTCTACTTTTGGTTATTGTTGTTATACCAACCTTATAGTGAAATGTGCCTATAAAAGCAGTACCTATAAAAAACTTACATTTTTCATTCCAGAATTTCTTATACATTAAAATTAATCAAAATTTCTTTGAGACAGTGTAATAATATATACAATTACGCACAAAATTTATAGGACTGAAATTTTGTTTATTAAGTTGTATTCTTACCATAAAAGACTTTTTAAGGATCATTCAATATTGATCTCTTGATTTATAAGATATTATTTGTGAAATATGTACAGATTAAAATTTTTTTTTTAATTAATTTATTTTTTATACAAGTGCCTATTAAAATGGATAATTAATCATGTACAAAATATTAATATAAAAAATTCGATAAAATAAAGTATTATAAAAATGTATATTTCATTCTTTTTATTAGATTTATAATTAGTATTAAGTTATATTATAACTAGTATTTTAAGAATATCCAAAATGGTAAACAATTAATTCTTTAAAATTTTTTTTGGATTTACAACTTTTCTCAAATATCTCTTTTTATTTAACGGGAGGGAAAATGAGTTGTTAATATTCTTTTTACATTAATTTCCAAGTCTTGAGACATCATAAATTCTTTTTTACTTTAAAATATAAATTTTAAATTATTACGTACAATGCAAATAAGAAAACTCATTTTGCATAATTAAAAATAATAAATAACTCAAATAACACAATTTTCAATAACTCTGTGAATAAATTCCATCTTTAAGAAAATGAAATATAGTTTTCGTACTTTTAAAATTATTCAAACTATTGATTTCTCTAAACAAATCATTTTTTTATAATTTACTAACGAATGACGGTAATCAACTATATAATTTCTAAATTTAAGCATTACATAAAATTCTCATAAAATCTCAATGCATTACATACATACATAAAAATATCTACATTCTACTTAAAACATTAATAATCTATATACAAAATAAATATTAAATACGTCAAAAAACGGCAATCGCCAACCTTCCGTCATAAAACAACTCCAACACAATCACTCGGAAAACAGGTCACAGTTCTCGCGCCACGTCAGCCTAACCGCATCATCATCAATCAGCCTTCGCCGCTAGACAAAGATTCAATAAACACTCGTTGCTCAAATAACCACAGATCTCCTCGCCGCACAGATCAGGCAATCCGAGCTTGACCAGACATCTAACCGCCGATCTAACGAACCACCTCCTGGCCAGGCATTTCGCGAAGTGCCCTTTAACGATTACTCCGCAAATTTTGAAGTCGCATCTGAACTCAAACGAGCGTAGGATCGTCGAAAACTCCTCGGTTCTCACCGACTTGTAGGCCCTTCTTGGACTGACGCTCATCACGTCGTACAACGAGGTACGTTCGTTCAACATCATGGACTTCATGATCTCAACCTCGTACTTCAGGTCATTCAGATCATACCGGTCGAACTCGCAAGCAGGGTTGAGAAAGCCGAGTACGCCGCGCTTGAGGCTCGAGATTTTTGACCTGAGATAGTTTTCGAGCTCGGAGCTGAGGTAAAAGCCAGCGTTCTCGAGGATCGAAATGTGATTGCTGATGAACCGGATGCCGAGCATGCGCGCCTTTTGCTCCTCGAACCTGCTGCCCTGGTCGTTCACGGAAAAGTTATCCAGGCCTCTCTTGACAATGTGCTCGCTACCTGATTGAGGAGATGACTATTAGTTAAGTTGTATGCGGATAGAAAAGAATTGAGTTAAAGTGAGTGTTGAGTGTTTATTTTTTTTTTGTTTGAAATGGCCCAGATAAATTAGTATATACGACAATTTTACCAGATGTTATAATAAAGCTAGTGATAAAAGAGTGGTATGATATCGTAATATTGTCTATATATATCGATAGACAGTTTAGATGAATAAGACATTTTTTAATTCATTATAAAAACTTTTGAAACTTACTTAGTTTTTGCGCCCTGGACCATCGCAATTTAGAGTTGGATAAACAAAGATTCATAATTTAATGAAAATTTAATAACAAATTAAGTGAATCTTGATCAACTTAAAAACAGCATTGTCTGGCAAGGAGAGGACCAGAAGTGCAGGTCATAATACTTTTGCAGAAACTTTTCCAGGTTCTTGTTCTACCGGAATAAGAAGATTCGTGCCTCATTGTTTGAATTCGAATTATGGACAATAATTTGAGTCCCATTACGGAATCAGAAACTTCCCCATCAAAACTGTTTAAAATTTCAAAATAGATAAAAATTATCTATCCTAAAACTCACCAAATTTCAGGAGATTATCCAATCTGTAGGCAACTCCTGTGTTCTCCACCTCGGTATATTTACAGTCCACTTTATCACCAACAAGAAACTTCATGATAACCAAGGTGTCTTGATTACTGAACTCCCATCCCTTCGTCTCGAGAAGATCCAGGATATTCATAAGATTGTCCACGACCTCGAAGCAGGGAAAATCATGGGCGTGATCTGAGAAACTACTCTCATCATCGAACACGATGCAGTCAACGTCCCCACCGTGATCCAGGATAATTTTCACGGCTTCGATGCTCAAAGCGGAAACGGCGATTTGCAAAGGCGTCTCGTTTCTGGCGTCCCTCGCGTCTACATCGGCTCCGTGTTTCAAAAACAATTCGATCAGCTCGACGTTCACGTCACTGTTCTCCGATAGTTTACACGGGCTTGTACTCAGACCTCTGCACGCCAGGTGCAAGACGGTGTCGCAATACTCGCTGAGCAGGCCAACTTCAGCGCCATTCTCCAAAAGCAGATCGACCAGTTTTTTCCGATTCTTTTTAGAACGATCGTCCCGCAAAACGTAGAATATCGGCGTGCAGCCCAAGCGATCCTTGGCGTTGACGTTGGCACCGAATAGCACCAGAAGCTGCATGACATCCAGTTCGAAAGTAGCTAGATGAAGCGGGCTCAGGCCATACTTATCCACTGCATTAGGATCGGCACCGTGACTCAACAGCAGCTCGACGATCGACGTTCTTTTATACTTCAACGCCCAGTGAAGTGAAGAGGAATTGTCATAACGAAGGTTCACGTCGACTCCGTTGGTAAGGAAGTTCCGCGCGACGACGTCATTGCCGGTAATGCAGGCCACGTGGAAGTGCGACAGTCCGTTGGCGTCGGTGTAATTGACGTCAATGTCGCAATAGTGGAACAGGCGATCGATGATCTCCAAGAACTCACAGTAGACGGCTCGGTGGATGGCGGTCGACTGATCATTCCTGCTGCTCGGACGGATCTTGAAGAAACCCGAGGCCAGCAGTCGGTATATAACACTGGAATTGTGGTTTTCGATGGCGGTGTTGAGGATCCAGTTGGCATCGTTGAAGTCGAGGAAGACATTTTTCAGGAAGATGCCGTCACGATCCATTTTATGGTAGCGTAGATACTCGACCAGCTTTTCGTACAGGTAGTCGTGATTTTTTTTCCGTTCACCAAGTCCGTTCGGCATAGTCTACAACGATTGGAAAAATTGACTTCTTTTAACTTTGGATTTAACTTACGACTTATCGGATAATGTTCCAATAATTTCTAGATATTTATATAAGTTCAGGTGCACTACTTTTGCACTACTTTTTTTTATTCCCAAGCCTCAGCGTGAGCCGGCCAGACTGCGTAGCCTGTGCTCTTCGTACCGCGCGATGAAACTAAGGTATAATCCGGAGGGGACTTTCCCTCTCTTCGCATCGCTCTCCCCGCTCATTACTTTCTCTCTTTCTCTCTCGTTTACTCATGCAACTTTATAGTTTTTTGTTCTCGTACTCCTTATCTTGCTCGCCCTACCTACTTCTTTTCTCTCGCACCTCCCCTACGCTCGCTTGCGTCTCGGGTGTGTACGTGCAGAAACATGCTTAGCCGGCGAAAAATGTCGAGAGACTTTATCTCTGTACAAAAGTTTCCACTTTTTGTCATCAAATTATCAAGTTATATAATATTCAGTCGGTGAGTAATTAACATTAAGTAGTTAGTAGATGAAAACTTGGAGAGTCAAACGGATTTTCGTGAAACTTGGTACATTGATCTTTTAATGCTAATAAAAACAAATAATTTTTTTTTACAATAATTGATTAATTTCTACTGAAAAAGTGTTCAATGTGTACATTATATTACATATGCCATAAACGAGTGAGTAGTGAGCTTGAATTGAAGACTTCTTAATTCAATTCGAAATTTAAATATTTTAATAACAAATTTTTTATAAAAAAAAATAAACGATTTGTTAAAAATGAATTGTAATATTTTTCGTCTTTACTTTGGTTTTAGATAAGATTTCTTTATATTTTTAAAAACAACAAATCTCTGGATAAACCTTATTTTGTCTGCTCACTTTTATTTTTTTATTTTAATAAGATATTTAAGCATAAATTTTTATAGTTTCTTGGCTAAAATACATGGAAAACTAATAATTATAAATTACTAGTGCACTGCTCTCTCAAGTAAAACGATTTTTTGCAAAAGAGATGACAAAATACATAAATAGGGAAGATTGTAACTTCATATTTGAGGTAAATGTGAACAAGCCGAATATCATTAAAGTAAATAATAAATAAATAATAACTTAGAAGTAAATGCAAAATACATTTTTGGATAGAATTTCAAGGAGCACGGTATACTTTAGTTATTTTTCACAAACATTTATAGATTATTTTCGTAATATTTTCTGTAAAGCTTGATCCTATTTGTTTTGCATGTAAGCTTATGTAAGTTAAAGTTTATAAAAATAAATAATTAGTTTACAATTAAAACACTGGTGCTGAATGATTATTATACAATTAATTTGTACTGTATAGGTAGATATTTCTGTAAATATTTCGTAAATTAATATTTAAAAATCAGAAAATTTCAATAAAATCTAATAATCCGAAAAATTTCTCCAAAAACCAATTTATATGCATCATTTTTTTAAGGATCTGAATTGAGCTATCAAAGCGTAATCCGTTACAAATATCGAAGTAAACAGAACAACCGAATTAATAATAACTCTTTCTTGAATATAAACGCATTGAAATTAGTAATATTGTGATACTTTATCTACTGAATTATGCAAGTAATTACAGTTTTATCTTGCATATGCGAAATCTGTCTGCTTTGCGGAAATTAACGTCACTTATGAAATTGCAAAACTTTACTGTTTATAAGCATTCAGGGATAAACAAATACGATTTGGTAAAGTTTATGTAAATTGTAAATTTAAACACTTATATGATTATATATATTTTCATTTTCATACATTATGTTCGTTCATAATATACGTTTATGAAGAAGAATTAAACCGTTAATAGTCATAGAAATAGTTCATTTCATTCAACACATTTAATCTTATACTTAATTTCGTACTTGTCAGAAAACACACATATAATTACAATTTACATTTTGTGACTGTATTAACGTAAAACCAATTAGAAATAACAAACTAATGAAATTGCAAGCCTTCTTAGATCACACAAGTAAAAATCTATTAAAAACTCACCGAATCGTATATTCAGCTTTCTTGTTTCTTCTAGCTTCGAACGCTGCACTTTTTGCAATGACTCAGTTCAGCGCGGAACTTCGTCGTGGATACTTGATACTCAACTTCGATAGCATAACATATTTTCGCGGAATGCAAAAGTATGTAATATTGATAAGAAAAGTCGTTGCGCGTAATTTTAATAACTACAGAGCGCAGCTGATGTCTCTCTACTAGTAAACTTTGCTATGTATTTGAGAAGGAGGTCTGGTCTTTTTTTTTATTCAAGTGCTATAAGTTTAGAAACACAAAATTGCTAATTTCACTGTATAATTTAGAATTAAATAATAGTGTATATTTATGATTTCGAAAGGTAGTTACGAGATCATTATGATGTCAAATCACTCTAATAAATTTAGAATTTTAAAGTTTTTATAATTTTATTTTCACAGTTTTATAGACTTTTTTTATTAAAATATTTGAATATAAGGCATAATGGTAAGTAACCATATCCTCATACTGTCGTATTTATAGCAATAAAAATATTATTTTTTACTATTCTAATTTTTGAAAAATTGATATAGGGAATATTTTATTATTTATCGTCGTTATTAATCATCGAAAACATGAAGAATCTTAAGTGAACAAATGTACTAAGTGAGTATGGATATTATTTATATGAACTTCTAAATACCGTAGCATTTAAATAAAAACATTCTAATGATCGGACTCCTCTTTATATTTTTTTTACCTCTTTTATATTTTATTCTTGAATGTTTGATTTTAGTTATAAATACGGTAAGCATATAAATTTTGTTTATTGTTTCGTAGTAAGTTCATGTACGGATAATTTTGTAGTAAATAACTTTTATTTTAATTTATTTAACGAGGAGTTAATACATATCGAGGGCGTATACTTAGTTTCTTTTTTAAACACCACTTACATTTGCTTCTTTGCATGTATACATACTTTTGTGTATGAAAAGCCAGCTTATTAGACATTAATAACCCTGATAACTTTTTAAGATTTTTCAATAGAGTACATTTCAGAAGTTTACACACTTTTAAACAAAGTCCATTATCCGCTTTCATAACAAACAACAATTAACAAACTTAAACGTTAAACTTGGCGACAAAGCGATTTTCAGGAAACTTAGGCATCCTTCCTTATGGCACCAAAGTGTTTACACTATCGCGGGAAGTAATTTTGCATGCAGCAGTCTGGCGCGGGTTTGTTTTAGCCCGCGAAAGCATGACTGTATACGAGCAACAGCTACTTCCTTTTACCAAACAAAAGAGAAGGCTATTATAATCTTTTTTATTCTCTTATAAGATTCCGCTATTGAAAAGTGTACCATTGTTGGAAATTTCAAGGGTACAATATTTCTGAATAGGCATATCTTGCTGCAGTGTACTTTGAATTTGGAAGAATATATATTTTTTAATATAATACCATTGTGCTTTTTATCCTGATTTTTCTTCATTGTAACAAAAAAACAATTAATATTGAATACGTTTTATAGTATTAAAATACGAGTTCTTTGGCTTTTGAGGGTTTTTTCTTATTTAACTTTTATTTGAAATCACAAAAAATTCTTTAAATAACCATAATTTTTTTAAATTAATCACATAGCAATATTTAGTAAATAATTTTTTTGACGCGAATGATTCTAAATTATTTTATTAATATTTATTGAATGAAAGTGTTCCAAAATTCTAGAAGCGATTTAAGACGAATGTACTTAATACTGTAGCTAAACTTATGCGTTTTTTTTTAACTGAATCAAATCATAAATTAAATTTTTACATTAAATAAAAACTTCGACGCGTCGGTATTTTTCATTTTTCGAATAGTCAAATACCAAATCGTAAAATCCTTTTATTATCCATTTTTATAGAGCAGTTATCCATTTTAATATCGGGATTTTATTTTTTATTGATATTTGAATTTTATTTATTACTTATGTAAATTGCTGTAATTAGAAAAATTGATCATATCTATATAGGGAAATACTTTTTGAGTAGATTAAAAAATCGCATTTTACGTTTTTGAAAAAATAATTTTTAGGTTAATTAAAAGACTAATAAAAGAAGGAAAATTATTTTTAAATTTACATTTTTAAGGCACCAGTTTAATTATTGTATAATGTAACATTCATGAAAAGAATACAGTACATAGATTTATAAAAATATTTTATATTTAACCATGTCATGAAACAATAATAAAAAATTTATTATTATTTTATGTATTTTTTAAGGCCATTATAGAACATAAATCAAACATTAATTTTGAATTAGAATCTTTCAACATCTTAAATTGAGAAGATTCAAATATGTCCTTTCTATGTGCAATAATAAAATGAATATCTAAGATTTTTAGCCTTTCACAATTGTATTGATCCGCAAGAATAAGAATTTCAACAGCATTAATGGTAGATATTGTGCTATAAATAAATTTTTGGCATATTACTTTTAATCCATTAAGAGCATATTTTTCTGCTATAAATAATAAATCCCTTGAATATTTCTCAATATTATTAACTTTTCCAGTATAGATATATCGTAACATCTCATTTAGTACGTCACTGTCACAATCAGTAATTTCTATTTTGTTTTCTGCTTTTTCTTTCATATCATGTTTTAACATTGCTAAAAAAACTGGACTTCTTGTACCAAGAATTGCTTTATGCACATGAAATTCTTTTCCACTTGCAATGAGTGTAACATCTGAGAAATCCTTACTTTGTAAAAGCACTTCAAGTTCATTATAAATTTTTAAGAGATTTTTTGAACTATCAGTTTTAAAAGGTATATTGTCAATATGACAATTTTCAATTTTTATGCCTGCTGTCAAATGGCATTGTATAATAAACTTTCCAATAGATAATATTTTTGCAAAATCATCATGTTTTAAGAACTTGGGAAATCCCCAGCAATTGTCTTCTTCGCTAAAATAGCTTCTGGCATTGGCCTTATAAAAGATTGATCCTTTAGTGGAATCTTTTTTACTATTAATACAGCTAAAATTATATGCTACATCAATACATGGATTTTTCTGAGAATGCAGATAAAGGTATAAAGATAGATGATTTTTAGACTCTTCGTCACTCCCGGCAGGATACAACTCTAAGAACCATTGGTAGTCATTAGATTTTGAAGATGAAAAAATTGGTGATCGTATAAATTCACCTATTCTTTTTCCAGACAAACCAATATTATATATTGTCCAATCATAAGTAAGGCTTAGAGTTTCAACTCTTGTTACACCACTTAACTTTTCTTGATATGATGTATCCATGAGTCTTTTATGTTACAATGTCTCTTGTTCTTGTTCTAATCTCAAATGAGCTAAAAAATTTATAAATAATTTTTATTATTTCAATGTAACCAAAAAAAGTTTACTTCAAGTAAGCATTGTTTACTAGAAGAACTTACAAAGAAAAATAAGTTGTATTGAGATAAAATGTCCAAAGACTGCAAAAATAGTAACAATATATGTTGCCTTATTTGTTTTTTCTTCTTACACTAAATCAATATTTATGAAATAATAAAGTTAAAATGATGCTTTGAAATAATCTTTGTGGTCAAGACAACACAAAGGAATGAAAACAAAAATGCTGTAAGAATAACTATCGCATGGTATACCCTATAGTGGGTCCAGGTATAGTGAGGCAGATGTGGTGTCCGCCATTTATAGGGTAAACTATATATAGATATATACGTGCGTATGCATACATATATATACGTGCGTATGCATACATATGTATATTTTTTTTTCTCCTATACTTTGCCCTATATAAATGGCGGAACCAATCAGCGAAAGTTAGGTACTTCTGCGTTCTGCCTCACCTATACCTGGACCCACTTAGTATACCCCTCTGCTACCGTGGCGATCTACAGCAAACCAACCTAGAATAGAAAAAAACTCTATGTTGCAAAAGCATACCGGAAAGTATATAGGAACTTTTTTGATTAATAGGTTTAGTAGGTTGGCTTAGGTTATAATGAAAAACGCATGAAACTGCGTTTTCATTGGAACTTGTATTTGCTGTATATGTTCAGTGACTCTTCCGCCCTCTACAAATGAATTATATAGAGCCGGAAAATTTACATTATATT
>JAPYZA010005152.1:0-16357 GCA_030522685.1 Eupelmus azureus
CCAGCTTTCGTCAACTAGAATTTTCCTTTCTTCAGCGCTCGTCTCGCCAATCCTCAGTCGACCGCAGCGCCCGCGTCTGTAACTGGCACGTACCCGCTATAACCCAGCGTTACAACGCTGAAATAGGACCGCCCGATAGAACTCTGCACCCTCTCTCTCACCAACTATTTTCTCAGGCTCACTCCGGCTCTCTGTTTAATCGAAAGTAATTATATTAATTGCATTGCGCCGCGCGTCCGTCGCGCTGCGTATTGGCTCGGCCGTTAATCCAGCGCGCGCTCGGCGTTACAGTTGTACACATAAGTGTCGAGGTAGGGAGGAGGAGGCAGGCGGGCGACAGCAGCCTCCCCGGGGAACTAAGTGCACAATTAAACGGTAACGAGTTAACATCTGCAAGAGACGGTTGCTCGCTTGCAGTCGCCGACGACGACGACGCGCTGAGGCTTCGGAATATCGAATTCAAGGCGCGCCGTGCACGTGGCACTTGCACCGCGAGCGCAAAGAGGCTCCGGATGTGCGCCGAGCGAGTTTTACGCGCGATCGGCTTGACGCGAAGGGCTCGTCTGTCGCTGGTTAGAGTGAGGTTGTCTTTGCGCTTGGAGGTTTTGAGGAAGGATCGTTTTGCTTTGGAATTGATTAAAAGAGCTGCAGTGCGTTTTTAGTAAATTATTAAATGAGAAAAATGCCTTGAAAGGTTTTTGAATAATAAAGGCGTAATTCAGTTTTTGTAGTAAGTAGTAACAGTCAGTCTGTCTGAAACATGCCATACGTTTATATACAAAATAATTATTAAACTATTGCGTTGTAGATATTTTCAACATGTCATTGTAATAAATTCAATAATAATAATATCAATAATAATAATAATAATAAAATCGCAAAATACAGATCTTTAGAATTTAAGCTACATTCAATATTTCGTCTACCTTAAAACGTTCCTTTGACTTTTCTATTTCAATAAATTTATACATCGCCGCGAATACTTTTAGTATACAGCAACTTGTTGAGTGCTAAGCAAGGCGTCACGGCATTAGAAAAAGCTCGGCTCTCTCGGCGAGTCGTCAGCTAAAACGAAAATCCATCTTCCTCCCTCGCTCTCGTCCACATCCGTACTTTCTCGCAGCTCGCCTCTATCTCGACCGATCGAGCATGGTTTCCATGCTTCTGCCACACCACGGGGCAACGCCCGTCATTTCCTCATAATTACTCGATTTCCTCGCGCGAGCAATCCGCTGCCGCCGCCGCCGAGAGTTCGCGGCGCTGGCTTCAAATCAATTGTAGAAAACGACGGGAGTGCTTTCTCTCGCCCGCTGTAGAGGAAGGGGAGGGGAGGGAGGGAAAATCATGGAAACGGCCTCGATGGAACGGACGCCTCGTTCCAAGATATCGAGGAAATGAATGGGATTGGCCGTCGCGCAAAATCGCGCCCTGATAATTACCTATTAACTGCACTGCGCGCGAGCAAGTAGTTGTGAGTTGTGCATATATATGTGTGTGTTTGTGTGTGTGTGAGGATAGGCATGTGAGGTTGTTGCTATGAGTGTGCTCGTCCGTGAATGAAGCACGAATAGAAACTCGTGTTTTCGGGAGTATTTGTAGCTGTCGCGAGAAATCACATTGAAAAAGGTTAAACAGGTTGCGGATTGGGCTCATAAGTTCATTGTTTACTTCGATGCGATATTATCGAATGCCTCCAATTTCCTAGAAAACTCTTGCACTGAATTTTTTTCGATATCTTACACAGAGTTATCCGCAAGTGAAAAATATTCATTTTTTGTCAAACTATTAACTGAAGCTATTAAAACCCACACGCCAATAAAGAAAATAGTTAATGCCTCCTTAGATAAAAGTCCAAATGAGACTCATGGTGGGATTTAGACTGTGACAAAGCAAAAAGACTCAGAAGAGCAGCGTACAAAAAATGGAGATTCACTGGAAACTTGCAAGATCTAATATTTATAAAAAATGTCGAGCGGAAGCAAAAAGACTATTTAAAAAGAAAAAAAAGAAAACTTTAGGAAGTTTGCAGAAAGCTTAAACTTTCGTACGAATTTGGAATACACACGGGAAAATAGTAAAATTCTCAAAAACAAATTTACGAAAGCAGAACCACTGAATGTTAAACAAATTCTACAAATTGAAAATCAAGTTTTATTGGTTTTAGACAAAATCTCACAGCCCTATAGGTTCCGAATAATCAGACATACCAACCTAAAAGCAATTCAAATCAACTTTTCGATATGTACTTTAACTTTTCAGAATTTAACTTAGCTTTAGAATCTCGAAATATGAAATCATCACCGGGAAAAGATGGAATAAATTATGAAATAATAAAATCATTATCGATTAAATTCAAATTAATTCTTCTAAATATACTGAACGAAATTTACCAAATGAATAATTATCCGTTAGAATGGAAACAATCAAACGTGTATTGTCTTAAAGAGAGCGATGGAAAAAACATTCGTCCTATTGCGTTAACATCATGTTTCTGCAAACTTTTTGAAGTTCTCTTAAAAAATCGCTTGCAATGATGGATAGAAAAAAAACAACGTGCTGCCTAAAAGTCAAACTGGTTTCCGTAAAAGACAATCCTGTACATCCAACCTTGTTAAACTTACGTTATTTGGCCTAGCCTCCTCACTCTCTCGTGTTGAATAATATGAATCAACCTTATGAAGAAGAAAGTGATATTTTTTATATTATGACCCTCATTAACAATGTAAATTTTTAACAGAAAAAACTATAAATTTAAATTTTTTAAATTTAATTAACAATTTTTATTTATCAAACAATATTAATAATAATTTTTACTTAAAATATGTTTTTTTATAATTTTTAAATTAAATTTGCGGAATCTAAACAATAATGATTTGATGTGATAATTTGTTAATCATGTTACGATGAATAAAATTCATCTTGCGTTAAGAACAAAGTGAGCCAAGTTTACCTCCATCGGCTGAAATTTTATTTGAAAAAAATCCCTAAGTAACCCAACCAGCCGTGCAAAATCAGCGGGAAGGGTCCACGACGTTCGTGACACAAAGCAAAAATCTCGCTCAAAACCCTCGCCCCCTGTATTCACCTCTTGGCAAGGTTAAAAATAAAATCCGGAAATCGGCCGCGTTGAAACGAAGGCGAAAGACTCGGGCGCACGCGGGAAGAGAAAATGAGGTCGCCATCCAATCGAGCACCCCCCCACTGTTGGGGGTAGCTTATTCGAGGGTGCGTAGGCGTGAGCGCTCCAGCATCCCTTTGAGAAAAGCCATTTAATGTTCAAAATGGTCGGCGTGAGCGATATCTCGACCCTAGCGTCTTTCGAGCAAGTCGAGCGTGGAGCTTTTCTCTCGCTCACCTTCGGAGGACTGCCGAAGCTCCCTGGTCTTGCGGGGATATTTTTAGAGTCCTTTGCCGCAGTCAATGATTGTAAACTTGGGAGCGCGCGCGCGCCCCTTCGTTCAATTAAGGCGCGCGCGACGAAAAGCGAAGGGGACAAAGGGGTAAGTCTTTCTCAAGGCTGGTGTACAAGCAAAAATGTGGGTTAAGGGCTATAATTAAACGTAGGTGTAGAGAGATTTTTTTATGTACTAAAAGTGTTAATACAGTTGATAAGTATAGATTTATTTAAAATAATTAGATTGTTTAATTACGCTAGACTTACCTGAGAAATTCAAGTATATTTAATAGTAAGAAAAAGAAAAACATAATAAATGAAATAGGAAGAGAGTGGAGATGCTCTCAAAATTAAAAAGATAACTAAATGGTGTTTTATTTCTTAGAGTGCTACTAATTATAAAGTATGTTACTTAGTAGAATTATTTAAATCATAGAACAAATTAATATAAAAGGACCTTACCACTCCTACGGTTCGCCGATAGTCGGCGGAGTTTGAACTGAGTCACACTTATATCCATTATACTCACATTGCAATTATATTTTCTGAAAAAGAAATGTACACTATAAGTAAATGAGCGCTACGAATATAACTATATAACCCTTAGAACTAAAATGTTCTTTCTTCATCAGTCATTTCCTCAGCTCGTCTCTCCAGCAGCATTATCTGGACCATCGATCGAACGGCCCCTAAACCCGCTAAAAAGACAAATTCTCACATCGCTCCTTTATGGAGCGCTCGAGTCACCCGCAGCCCCCGAGTCAACGAACTCGTGAAATCTCGTTTCACCTCTCTCTCTCTCTCTCTCTCTCCCTCTCTCTCTCTTTAGATGATATCCCGGGGGCTCGGGGGCGCTTGCATATAGAGAACGCTGGGCTTCGCCAGCCTCGAAAATGCCCGGAGGTTGATTGATTAGAAGGTACGAGAGAGCAAGAGAAAACGAGAGAGAGAGAGGGAGAGAGAGATAGAGCACAGGCTGGCTCGACTCCTCGGCGCTCAAGAGAAGCAGCGTATAGTATGGCAAGCGAGCGAGCGAGCGCGAGAGAGAGTTGGAAGTTCGGGAACGAACGGCGTATATAGAGCTTGCGGGTTATTTGAAGGAAGAGGGTGGGGCGGCCCCATAGTCAAGGGGCGGAAAGACGCGAGCGCGCGGGGGTGGCCGAGGCGGTAGTTCGAGGTGCTACAGTTTATAATAGTTGCCGCGCGCCGCCCAGCCACCCCCGCAGCCTCAAACCCGCCAACGCCGCAACTTCCACAGAGTTGCTTAAACCTAACCTGAGCGCTAGCGCAAGCACACGTATACGCCGTGCAAGCTCGCTCTGCCCCCCCGTTGGCTGGACGATTAAGTCTGGTCCGCGGGGCTGGCTGTGTTTGCCATGATAGAGCAGGGAAAAATGAGGACGAGTCACGGATGCATGATTTAAAATGAGGGTCAAGGTTATGGTGATGGATTTGGGGAGGTTCGGTTCGTTGGATGGTTAGGGGGAGAGGAAGGAAGGGGCTGGAAAGCCGAAGGAGTCGGCCAATATTATCGCGACGCGAGTCTCGTGTCGCAGATTAGTTGGCAGTTTCTATGCTAGAGGCGCGGAGGAGGAGGTGGGGGGCAGAAGAAAAAGCTGAGTTGTTAGGAGCGCGCGCTATGTATATAGCCCTGGCATGCATGCAAGCTCGGGGATTGAAGATCACAAAGCTTACACCTGCAGTTTGACCCGGTATATGCGATCGCGCGGTCAAGTATTTTGCGCTCAGAGGCTTTTCTGGTACTTTTGCGCATACTTCTTTTTTAGTTTCGAGAACCGATTTTGTACAGTTTTATATTGTTTTGATAAACTCGATTGTGACAGCTATTTTAGACAAGCTTGTCTTTTCACCTGTCCAATAACTGAAAATCATCCATCACTCGCAACAACAATTCGATACATCGCAATTAAACAAGCGAAGCAAGCAGAGCCAGGCAGAGTTACGCAATCCGTCAACGTAAGAAAACACATTTAATCTCGTCTAATCTATCGGATTACAATTTGCAGCCCTTGTGACGGAGAAATCTCGCGGTACACGGCTGCTTGCTGCGCGCTGGATACAGGCTCGCGCGCTGCCGCAGCCGGCCGCGCGCTCGTTATAATTCTCCGTTATCTATGGAAATTCTAAACAGTACTAAACAACAATCTAGCTGTATCTCAAAACTATGCGATTCGCCGAGGCACGCGCGCGCGCCCCCGTTACAGCCACGGAATCAGCCTCACGCCCGCACGAGTGCGAATTTACAAGTACTTTTCCTTATATAGATCCACCTGGGAGTTTATTTACCATTCTATTTCTGAATGGGTTATTGCGCGGAGCGTACGTGATTTGCTCTTTTGAGCTGGAGCTTGAGTTTGGCTGTGCTTTTGAATTTTCGCTCGTCTTGGATGATTGAGAGGCTGGGATTTCTACCTAACGCGTAATCTTTTAGAAAATTTCGATTTTTTTTTTTATAAAAAATTATTATGATTTTTGTAGAAGCTTTGTATACTACTTTTCAATTTTTGATTTTCTAAGCTGTTTCAGTAAGTTCAACGGATCGGCCGCGCAATAAATTACAGATATATTCAGAAACGTATCTAATCTAGCTTGGATTACAAACTAGAAACTACAATAACCCATAACCGTTCGAGCACTCGCGCAGAGAGCAAATAGAAGCCGCAAAATCCTCTCGAGCGGTATCAAGCCTATTCAAGTAGCTAACAAGCAAACTCTCTCTCTCTCTCTCCCCCTCTCCCCCAGTAAAACGGCTTCTTTCTCCGCGCGCACCTCCAGCATAATCTACTCTCACAATCTCCGCTGAAGCCAGAGATCGGCTCCTCGCGGGATCCGCGCGCTCTGCCTTATAACGGCGCGCGTAATCATGCCACTCCGCTGCTATTACATCCTCTATCCGACCTCCTGCGTCTCTCTCACTCTTCCGTAGCTATCTGCTTATATATATATATACGTATATAGAGCTTGGTGCGGGCAACTCGGCGGCGGCGGCGGCGCCATGCGCTCGTTCGTGTGGGCGGCGCTCGGTCCGAGGATGATGAGATCTGCAGGCTTGCATCCTGATGAGACTATTAGGATGGCTTGATAAGTCCATAATATTCTGGTCGACGCCGGCAGCCGGTGCCGCCGCCGCCGCGACGCGACCCCAGCTTCAGCGACAGAGAGAAAACGACGCGGCCGTTTCTCTCGCTCTCTCTCTCTCTCTCTCTCGGGCCTGGATTGACGCGAGATAGCTTCGTGTCTATGTGCCCGTGTGGGTGTTGACTTTGTTCACCCTTGACTCTACGTTAGCTCGTTTCTCAACGTCATGTTAGGCTACGGCAGGTGTACAGGGCGAGATGTATACCTTGGCTAAAAGTTTGTTAGGGGCTTCTGGGGCTGGGGTTAGGGTAGTAATGATTATGCGATTTTGATGGCTGTTGGGGTGTTACAAGGCGAAGTTGAAGGCGCGATGTTTTGCGAGGTCTTCTTGTCATTGCTTAGGCGAGGGGGACGGGGATGACCTGGCGGCGCTGCGGTGATGTTTGAGGCTGTGTCGATGCGGCTTGACGGAACAAGGAGTTTCGAGGCGGCAAGCTTACGAGCAATTATGTACGTACACAGGTCTGCCTGGTTTGGTTAATATGTTTAGAGGATTTTCGGTTGAAGAATTAAATTATTTTTAAAACTGAACTTCTACAAGAGTATATATTTTATAAATTTTAACTAGTCTTTAAGCAGAAACTGTTTTTGGCTAAAACAAGGTGACCTGCTTTGTGTTCAATACGATTATAAATTGGACAAATCAGAAAAACTTAATCCCCAATAGAAATGATTTTGTGTAATAGTCATTCATCATGGTCTAAAATAATAAAATCTTGAATAAATCATCTTTTATTCAAAAAGTAACATTTGCAAGTACGAAAGCTGATACAAACCAATGAGAGAAAAATATTAAATCGCTAAAAATAAGACACGAACAACAAACACTAAATGCTACATTACTAAAATTAAAACTTTCATCTACACTAGAAACTATTCAGATAAAACTCACAGTCATTAAGAAAAAAAAACAGACAAAGCGTATCCCCGAGTTTGCGCGCAATTACAAAAACATAGTAAGCACGTAAAACGCATTAAAAAGGTCCGAACATGTCGCCGTGACGCAAAGGTGAGAGAGCAAGCGAGGAAGCGGCTTATTCGAGCGGGAGCTTCTTAACTTTCGAGCTCCAGCGCTGGCTTCCTTCTGGAACGGCTCCAAATTAACTTTGAGCATTACAGATGTCGAGGCGCGCCGCGCGCGGCCAACGAGTGAGAGAGAAGCTAACACCTTGTTAGCCTGACAAATTCCGTTCATCTCTCTTGGCCATCTTTCGCGTGTGCGACACCTCGCAGCTAACGCTGCTGTTGAGCTGCCGCTGCTGTGCAGCGCTGACGATGGATACTGAGTGGCGAAAAAGCTGCGGGGCTCGAGTTGAGATGGTGTAGGATAAATTCTGGTTGTTTATTATGGTGTGGGTATGGAGAGGAGGGATTAAACTTTTGTGGTGATTACTTTTTAAGGTTTAAGAAAATAATAAGTTAAGTTGATGAACGCTATTGCTACAAACTACTATTAAACTTTAAACATATACAATATATTTGTTAAAATAAGTGTGAAAAAATGAAAAAGTGTTATGTAAGTTTAAAGCAGTTAACAATATAGAAGCAGATAAAATTTAAAGTAAGGTGTAGCGAAAGAAAAAGTAAAAAATAAAACACAAAATATAGATATATCTATATAGTAGAGCGAAAGAGGGTCGAGAAAAGCCTCCTATAGTAGTCGAGCTCGAGCTGGAGATCGAGAGAGAAAGAGCTATAGAAGTGAGAAAGAGGGTAGAATGAGCGAGAGAGAGAGAGAGGGAGCTAATATGTCTTTCGCTCTCTAACTCGATCTGCCTTCCATCTAGCTCGCTAATAAAGCTCGCGCGAATGTTCGCGAGTAGAGTAATAACAGGGACACGTGGCATTTCTCCGGACGATTCTATTAACTTGTCATCTTGTAATTAAATTCTAACGTACTTCTTATTGGATTAATAAACTTTGCTGCCGGCAATTATTTTTCTCTCCTTCACATATTTTTGAACCCTGATTTTACGATGATGGATTGCCAACCATCAAATTCTTTTTATCACAATTCAAAATAATATCAATGTCGAGAAGTCCTTTTGATTTCTGAATATTTAATTATTATAGAAACTAGAAAAAAATCAAGCTCTATATAAAATCTCGAGCTACATTAGAAACAAACTTAATCCATCAACGATAAAAAAAATCACAAAACGAACAATAAAACACCTAGGATCTTATTCAAATTACCAAGCCTTCCTAATGCCCCTCCCAAATGAAATAGTGCGAAACGCCGCGGCTGACGGAGGCCCGACGTCCATTCTAATTCGAGGGTGCGGCGCGGCCCTGGCGAAACAGCCAGCCACCGTGCGGATCTATCGAAAAGTAATATGGAGGATTTCGAGGCACTTGCTTTGTTTCGTCGGCTTCGGCCGCTGCCGGCGCCGCTGGGCGAAGGAAGAGGGAACAACGGAGCCCAGCGAGGGATGGACTCTCTGCCGCTTAATAGAATTGGACGGCCGAGGAGTGCCAATAACCGGCGCGAGCTTGTCGGCGGCGTTTAATTGCGTTAGTATTTCATCGCGTCTACCGCGACCCTCCCTCGGCTGACTTTTACGTTTGTTGTGCCAAGAGAAATCGAAGTAATTACTGAGAATATGGGAGGTACTTTTGCCGGGGATCGCTGGAAAGTTGGCTGATCAAAGGAGAAGGCGATGTGATTCTGTTGGATTTTTTACGCTGTGGAAAAGAACTGCGCGTAGGAAAATGGGTAGGAGTTTGTTTTATTGGATTTTTTAATGCCATTATTTACGGTATTCGTTCTGTACGTTACAATACACTGTTTAATAATGATGGTACACCGATTTTTCAGTTTATCCAATATTCAGTAATTGCATTTATTTTTGGCGAACATTAAGTAAATAAATAATTAATTAAACTAGTATTACGAATATTATTAATTGTTATTATCCTTTCGTTTGTGGATATTGACATGATCATTCGTTTATGTCCAAATTTAGGTTTGTTTATATTACTATAATTTAACATTATTTTATATTTTTAAAAGATTGTTATTAATATTAGTAATATAAATATATAAAAAGTAAAGCTACTTTTGTTTGGTGTACAATTTCTTTTATATACCACTCACACACTTATACACACATGTTGTGAGTTTGTATGTGCGTGTGCGTGTTTGCATTTGTGTGAATGTGCGTATGAGTATGTTTTCCAATACGTATGGACGTATGTGTAATTGTAAAAGAGTGCATATAAGAGGGTTTGTTTGAGATTTTTACTGTTTTTGAGTACGTAGGTGTGTATAATGTGTGCATGTGTATGTCTACGTATGTGTGGGGGTGAGTTGTGTGTGTTTGGGTATGAATGTGTGGATGAGTATGTGTATCAATGTATAAGCATGTGTGATAATGTAAAGTGTAGTATATGTGCAGTTCGCACTTCACAATATCTTTTTGTAATAAAATAATTGTCCGGAAAATTGATAATCGCATTTTAGAAGCTTTTCACTTGAGAAGTGAAAAGAAAATGATTTTTCTCTTGCTTTTAATGGATTGCCACTACGTCGAAAACTGCACTGAAATCAATTTGATACAATTGAATGCCAGTTACATCCAGAATAAATTTTTCTGTGTGCAATATCACGCATACAATAAAAAAATGAAATAAAAATAAAAAAAAAGCAATTAAAATACCTTCTAAAATGTACTATCATATATCTCACCCCATCAAAAACAAAAAAGACCTGAAACCAAAACACCTCACACCCCTCCGACCACTACACCTCTGAAACACCCGTAAACGCAAGCGTTTAGAGGCATTTAAAAACGCGCTGTGGTTAATTTTTCACGCCTCTTCCTCTCGCCCGCGCGCGCACAATCAGCTTGTATATATACCGACAAGCGAGGGTGGATCACGGAGAGGGTGTGTAAGCCCTCGCGCTTCGATGCTCACGGGTTATGAGGGTTGCCCGCGCGCGAGCGGAGAACGTCCCGCGGACGGAAGGGACCCGAGCGCCGCCACTGCTCATTTCATTAGCTGCTGTGTTAATTATATCGCCGCGCCCGCGCGCGAGAAAAAACAAGCGTCTTTGGACTGAGGAGTATAGGGAGGGTGGCCTGCGTTTCGTTTCGATTGATTATCGGCGTGTGCGTTTTAGGTGATTGTTCGAATTTATTGGCGATTTGTTAAGAAGGTTCAGTAATCGTTTTTTACCGATCAAGTTGTTTCTGATCCTTAAAAATATGTATATGGTGATGTATAGAAATAATTGTTGTCCTTTATAATAATGGACTTTATATTTGCCAAAAATTTTAAGTCTATATTACAAATTGTCTAAATGTTAATATAATCTGAACAAAATTTTCAGAGATGAGCAAGGCAAAACAAAAAGATTTTGTTTAAATGTCATTCCTATATGGTTTGAAATATTGATCTGGAATTTTAAACTGAGACAGAATACAACAATGTCAAAAATAACTATGTCCTAAATTTGCATTCAATGCAATATTTAAATTTGTTTAAAAGCCAAAAAAACTGATCAATACAGTTGGCAATAGTAGGGCTGTTACACCTCATCACAGAGTGCCATTGCGTTCTCGATTTGCAAATATCGCTATACGGTTATTAATACTCAAACAAAGTTTAGTTGGTAAAATCGAATGTGCAATCCCTTTAATAATTTTTTACAAACGTTCATTATTAAAAGGTATGAAAGTATCACTAACATTCAGTAACTCAACGCGAAGTAATTTTCCCAAAATCGTCATTATTAAAAAATGTTGAAAGTCAAATTCCAGAATTTCTCAACACCGAGAAAACTATTTGTCGTATGCAATAATCTTTCCTCATACGAACGGCCGCAGCGTCAAGTTGCATTAATCCGCGGGAAAATATTAGAGGACGAGTACGCTGTAAACCGGTTAACTCGCGCGCGCGCAGAAGTTCATTACATAAAAGGTCAAGCCAGACGCGGTCCAGAGCGCAATGATGTAGCCGTGCAACCAGTATTTTAGCTCTCGTATCTCGCTCGTGAGAACGAGCCGGCACGAGGATGCCTAGGATGCTGGCTCTTGTCTTTTTCGCGTGCGAAATTTCTTATTTCCATTTTCGAGTCGCCAGCCAGTAACGTACATTCTTCTTTGTCTGTTCCAGGAACCTGTTTGATCTGGCGATGAGATTTTGTCTACTAGACTGGTGGACCATTCTCAGGATGTAATACTGGGCTTGTCGCTTTTTTTATATATTAATGTATTCTTTTAGCCGACGTTTTCAAGATTTTTACATCAGAAGCAATGTATGAATAAACTCTTTTCATTCTTATATATCTTAATATCTTTTTAACTTTACACATCCTTCAAAGCATTAATAACCCGCATTCGTATTATAATTTACTACTATTCTATTTTACAACCGCACTACAATAAAACCCATCTCAATCCAAGCACCCCACCTAAACCTATCCCACAAAACACCGACCCCCGCCAAATCGCCCTCAGCCACTCGCTAATCCAACTTTCTTGAAGCCCAACCCAGACGCGCATCTCCAAACTCATCCGAAAGTCCCTGAACTCTCCTACCGCTTCTTTGGTCCGTTGCTCGCGCCTTCGTCTCGGCCTCTCATCTTTTATGCAGTAGAGCAGAGCGCGCATCTGGCCTGCCGGCATCGTCGCCGTTCGTTGAGTCCAGAGTCTCCGACACTCGCGGCACGCTGCTCCTAAAAGCTCCTAAAAGCGTCCAGTATCGCAGCAAGGGTCCGGCCTGTGTGTGCGGGTATAGTTGAGAGATAGCGCGAGCAGGAGGAGAAAGCGCCGAGATAATACGGAGCGCTGTAGCTGTATGAGCGCCGAAGGGGTTATCTTTGTGCAGCCATGAAATCATCCCTCGCTTCGCGCCGCTTATACGATTCGCCGTTGATGTCTGCTGCGCGCTCTCTCTCTATGAGAGAGGCATGCCGGGGGAGTGCGGAGCGAGCGTCGAGCAAGATTGATGCTGATGCGCTTTCCGGTTTTATCACTTTGCCCGTTATTCGGCCGTGCGCGCACATCGGCTGTCTTTATCGCTGGCTGCTCGTTTTTATTAACGGGCTTCGTTCGGAATTCTTTTACGGGACGTTAGCTGGGATTTTGGAGGCTGGTGTTTGCGAGCGCGCGCTTGTTAATGCCGGCGCGCGGATTTCTTTATTTGCGCCTCGCTGACACACTGCTGGGCGGGAGTGGGTGTTTCTTGATTCTAACGGATTGGGTTGGATGTCTGCGATGGGAATAAAAATTATTTGAACTTTACTTTTATTATAAATTATTATCACGTTTTCTGTTCGTTTGATTTATTTGACTTATGTGTACCTATTTTAAGATATGTAAATGCGATGTCAGCATGTATTCTAATAGAAAACAAAGGAAGTAATCAAGTACGGGCATTTCTTAAAAATTGATACATTGAGAGAGGGTGAGAGGGCGAGAGAGGGATTTTTGGAAAAATTACGACACTGGGCAATAAAGCTGCCACAAACTGAAAATACCTAAAATTACTAAATATTTCTAGACGAATCATAAATTTTTCTACCTTTGTACTAAAATTCCCTGTAAAGTATAGTAATCTTTCCGATTTCCCCAGTCTGAATCAGCCGCACTGCCCAGTATTACTCTTCCAAACATTCTTCTCTCAACTCAAGCAAAGCTCCTCCATAAAGCTCTCAGCGCATCTAGCCCCTATAAAAAAAGAAGACTCCTCTCAGATGCACCCTCGTCATTTCGCACGCCAGTCGTGAGCGGTCCCCGCGTGGCCTAAACATCCCCGCTGATACACAGTACCCACCGGCTCGGACCTCGCTGCGAATACGAACAAACCCACACTCGCACCATACTTCTCTCCCTCCCCGCAGCACCAGGCTAGCAAGCGAGCTTGTATATAAGTTGCATTCCAGGTCGTCGCTCGGCTTGCACGGCTCGAGCATCGTAAATTGTAAAATCTATCAAGACCAACGCGGCCGACATAACTCAAGGGCTCTGGCCGCAGAGCTCTCTCTCTCTCTCTCTCGTCCTCGGAGCTCTCTCTCGCGCGCGCTCGCGTATATATGAAGCATGGCGGCCAGACTCGGCATAAATACCCGGCTTGTAGAGAGCGAGAGAAGCGCGAAGCTCGCGCGCTGCGTGGCAACATCATCTATCTGGAATAATTTATTGTAGCGCGCGCGCGTTCTCGAAATTTGGACAAGAACGCGCGAGCGCGCGCCCAGAGAGGAGAGATGGAAAACGAGAGAGTCGCGAGCAGATGCCTCGCGGCAGCTGGCCGCACTGCCGGAGATGGAATGTCGATGTCGATCTGCATACGAAATTCGAGCCTTATATACGTCCGCCGCCAAGAGAGAGGAAGCTGCGTGTGCGACTGATAGCTGCGGGCGAGCCTTTTGGCTTTTCTGTGCGCGGACGTGTAATTGCACTTTGTTTTTTGGGTGTTGGGGCTTCTTTTGTTATTAATGTATATAATGCTTGGCTGCGTATAGGTGGTTTTCTTTTGCCCACGGGTGTGTTTTCTTGGAGAGGTGATTTTTTGGGTGGTGCCGGCGAAAAATGATTTTTTGGGATTGGTAGATAGTTTCTGGTGCATCGGGGTGGTAAATAAAACTGGATTTATGTATATTTAGTCTTTATTAAGGCAGTAAAAAATAAAATTTAATGATGCACAGACCATTTGTCTCGGTGTTTATACGAAATAGTAATCATAAATAGTAATGACTTTTTTTAGATTAAAGTGTTTTATTTAAAAATAACAATGTACATTTTAAGTGTAATTTAACAGTATTAATAATCATTTTTTACTTCTAAATATATATATAAAACTGTCAGCTAAATAAACGCGAAAAATATTTTGAGAAAATATTACAAATAAAAATTGGCGAAAGATAATAACAAGTATTAAATAATATTTGTAAAAAGAAAATGAAATTGCAAACTTATTATAAAATTATTTTCTCATGCATGATTACTACTTGTTATCATTACAACTGTTAGGTTTACGTATCTATGCTTTTTCTTATTGATTAAAAATGTAAAAAATAATCATTACATAGCTTTAAAGAAAACTTGTAACACAATCAAAATCTAAAAATCTTTTATTAATATTTAAAAATACAGATTTCAAAATTCGAGATTTTGTTTCTCACCAGAAGATTTTTGCAGATGACTCGCTCGGTTATACGGAATTCGCAGAGGGTCAATACGCCTTTTCCTCCGCAGCCCAGCTGCCCAGCACACGTTTCTACGGGGGTAAACTTGCAGCGCCATCTATCAGAGGGTGGCTGAACCCTGTTGCCGACACTCACCCTTGGAAGAGAGCACCTCTTTGTGAAAAAAATCTGCTAGATGGCGTGACCTGCGTCGTTTCTTGCATTTTATATTCTTCAAAAAAAAAAAAACCCCCGATTTGTTATTTATGGCGGCTGAACACGTGGTATTGTCGACATTTTTGCTCGGCAGAGCAGAAAATAAAAGTCTAACAATTGTTTGTAAATTATTTCGCTGTAAATAATAAAATTTTAATTTCATATAAGAAAAAAAAGTATTTTTAAAAAATCCAACTTTTCAAAGTTTTTTAAACTTTTTCAAATTTTTCATTTTTTTTTCTATTTTTTCCCCGAACATTCCTTAAAAAACGAAAACGTTCTAACGCAAGTAATATTCTCCAGTCCCAGCTCAGTGCGGCATCTCGGCTTGCGAACGTGGTGCGGCGATCGTTGAGCGCGCAGGTGTATATAGCAGCAGCTCGCCGGGGCGCCGGGCCGAGAGGGCGCACCTCTCCGGTTGGCGGGCAGATTTTCAAAAAATCGTCCGGAGCTGCGCGCGCCTCGCCTTCATTGATCGTCGCGGCGAGGCTCGTCGGTGCTGGCGGCGCAGCTCCGACTCTCTCTCTCTCTCTCCCTCTCCTAGTCCTCCGTCCCTCTCGCTCGCGCTTGCCGAGTCCTCTCGACGTAGGCAGCCGGGCCGTTGCCTCTCATCGCTCGCTCTCTCGACTTTTAGGGCGGAGCCCAGAAGTTGGCGCTGCAGTTCGGCTCGCGCGCTACGAGAAAGAAGCTCAAAAATTCGAAAATTTTAACGGAAAAAAATTGGTAAAAATGAAAAAAAGGAGGAAAAAGTTCGCGCGATGACGAAAAAAAAAGAATAAAAATTCTTGCGTTTTTTTTCTTTTTTTCTTTAAGAAAATTTAAAAAAATATAAAAATAAAAAATAAAAAAACTTTTTATTTTTTTTAAATTTTTGTTTATTTCTTAAATTAACGACTTTTACATTTTTTTTGTTTGCGTCACATCAATTTTAATGTTCGCATTATTATACAGCAAAGAAGAACAGGGGGACCAGCAATCCTAAAGAAAGAGATCGGGAAAGAATCCGGTTCCTCACAAGCAGGTTCATCCAACGTCTAGGTTCCACATTGCTCCAGGGAAGGCTGTAGTCCTCATTAGCATTGTGTCCTTTGGCGAAAATCACCTAGAGACATATAAGAGCGAAGAGGGGAGGAGGGGGGGGGTAGGTAGGAGCATATACGTATAGAGGCAGCATAGAGAGTGGAGAGCCGGTCGGTGCTGCTGCATCTCCTGAGGCTCGCTTTCATTAAGGCTCAGCGGAGCAGGATTTCGAAAATGAGCCCTGACTGGCCGGTTGACCGCAACATTTTTCAGTCTAGGCAGGCAACGCGCACCGGCGAGCTTTACGCCGCATCCCACACGAGAACTGCTCTCGGAACAAGTAGCAACAGCAGCGGCAGTAGCAGCAGCAGTGCGAGGGGGATACATGCAGAAAACCCAAAAGTGAGGGAGGGTGAGAGAGAGAGAGAGAGAGAGAG
>JAPYZA010005153.1:0-12539 GCA_030522685.1 Eupelmus azureus
TTTATTTTATGTATCTCCACAAACTGACAGATTTAGTTTTTTGAAAATAAAAGCATTTTGAAAATTAGTTTCTTTAATTAAAATTAAAGAGAAAAAAAAATTATTTCTTTATTTAAATTTGATTATTTTTTCAGGTTTAAACTCAGTCCTGATACCTCAATTAATGCGGATACGAGGGAGGCGGTATAGGGCATAAATAAAATGGTTCTAGACCTGCAAATATCGCTTGTAGGTCCGAAGGTCAAGTACGCGCATATACTCAATAAGTTTCCCTCGGTCATAGGCCTAGGAAAATTCAAGCCAGCGGAGAGACTGAATATTTTCCATCACATAAAAACTACGGGTCCTCCGTGCGCGCAGAAACAGCGACGCCTGTCCCTCGAAAAACTTAAAGTAGCGAAAGAGCAGTTCGAAAAGTGGTGCCGGCAGGGAGTTTGCAGGCCCTCCAAGAGCCCCTAGGCGACGCCCATACACATGGTTCCTAAGAAAGGTGGCGATTGGAGGATATGTGGGGATTGCAGAAAATTAAATCAAGTAACGATACCGGATAGGTATCCGATCCCTAACCTGCACGACTTTTCAGGAAACCTGCACGGCAAAACAATCTTTTCTGCACTTGACTTAGAGAGCGCATTCTTGCCAATTCCCATATTTCCGGAGGATGTGCCGAAAACCGCGGTTACCACGCCGTTCGGCCTTTATGAGTTTCTCGTGATGACCTCCGGATTCAGAAACGCGTCTCAAACCTTTCAAAGGTACATTAACTCGGCGATCGGAGATCTTGTCTTTACCTTCACGTATATCGACGATATTCTCGTCGCGTCATCTTCGCCGGAAGAGCATGAGGCTCATTTAAATATCGTGTTAGAGGGACTGCGCGATTTCCACTTGCACTTGAATATAGATAAATGCGTTCTCGGTGTGAAAGAACTAGTTTTTCTGGGTCATACGGTCAATAAAAACGGTATCAGACCAGACCCCAAGCTCGTAGAAGCTATTCGCGAATTTCCTAGGCCGCGAGCGACAGAGGAGTTGCGTAGGTTCCTGGGGCTTGTCAACTTCTATAGGGAGTCGACTGCGCAAGCGGCGGATACGCAGAGACATCTGCATGCTCTTATTAAAAGCAACAAAAAACGCGATAAAACACCAGTAGTATGAACCTGTGAGGCGGTTAGGGCCTTTGAAAAGACCAAATCAGACATAGCGCAGATAACGCATTAGGCTCATCCGTGTGAGGGCGCGCCCACTCGTATCACCACCGACACGTCCGATTTCGCGATGGGGGCGTCATTGGAATAATTCATTGACAATAAGTGGCAAGCGTTGGCATTCTTTTCTAAAAAGTTTACTCCACCTCAAACGCGCTATAGCACATACGACCGTGAATTAGATGCTATATACGAGGCACTTAAGCACTTCAGTTATTTCTTGGAGGGGCGTGGATTTAAGATCTTTACGGACCACAAACCACCGGTCTACGCGTTCGCGCAAAATGCAGACAACGGTCCAGCCGTCCGCGCGTGCAGGCCGTCTTATATTTCGCAATTTGACACCGAGATTTGCTATCTACGTGGGGAGGACAATGTCGTCGCGGACTCCCTCTCTCGCATCTATCCTTCAATTGCTCCAGATACGTTTGACTGGAAGAATGAGGAATCGAACGGAGAACCCTACGTGAAAAAGGTGCTCGCCACCGTGGCAACATTTAATTTTCCTACTTTCCTCACATTAGATGAGATATCTCGCGAACAGTCACAAGATACGGAATTAAAAGAGATCATCGCAGACGCTAACCATCCACTTAAACTCACAAAACTGCGATGGAGCCTAAGCGTGTAGAGATATTTTGCAATTTTTTCGCACAAACATTCAGACCCTTCCTGCCGGCAACGCTGAAACGTGAGGTGTTTAAGCTTTTTCATATCAACAACGCGCATCCGTCGGGCCGCGTAACGGACAGGTTAATTAGACAACACTATGTATGGCCCCGGACGACCAAAGAAATAAGGGAGAAATGCAAAAATTGCATAGAATGCCAGCGCGCCAAACTATCTCAAACGAACAAATTCTTGCCATTGCACTTCGTAGAACCCGACGCGAGATTCGCGCATGTGCATGTCGATCTGGATGGGCCGCTGCCCCCCAGCGATGGGTATAAATACTTGCTTACAATGATTGATCGATTCTCGCGTTAGCCAGGGGCTGTGCCGCTACAGGACATGTCGGCGCCAACCGTGACACGCGCTTTTTTTGATTCATGGGTGGCGCGATTCGGTGCGCCCGTGACTATTACAACGGATCAGGGGAAACAATTTGAATCGCAATTATTCAATGAACTCTTAAAGCTGATCGGTACGAGCCGAACGCTCACCACGGCGTATCATCCGCAATCGAACGGATTAATAGAAAGATGGCACAGGCAATTAAAAACTGCCATTAAATGCCTCGCGCAAGGCGCCGACTGGACAAAAGCTTTGTCAACCGTCCTGCTAGGACTGCGCACTACCGTCATAACCTCCTGTGATGACTGGGTCAAGATAGAGGATGCCTCCAGTCATCGACGCCCTGTATGAGCAGCTGCTCGACGCCATCGTCGCTCTGCCCGAGGACTTGCTGTGGCGGCACGATTACCGCAAAGCCGAGTTCGTCCTTGTGGAAAGTAAACACGAATACATACACACACTTACCGGGCGCATCAACGCTGTAAGCCGCGCTGCAGATAAAACTATCATGCCTGTCAAGCCGCATTATGATCGGCGGCTTCCCGTGCTGTTCGTGGGCGGGCAGCCTGTGCTCACCCTTTTCCTTTATAATTTGCATCACGTCTCTAAGAGAGGCGTGAGTGACATGCTGATTGCCTGCGGACAGTCGTATTTTGAAATCCAAAACGTCTTCAAAAAGAAGGGCTGCAGTGCACGCGTGGCTTGCACCGGTCTGGCGTCGTCCCTTAAAATGCAGTGCGATGCGCTCCCAAATAAACTTTTTTTACCAGCACCTAGGGTGGCAAGGTTAGCGAGAGATACATTAGCATACACCCCTTTGTAGATATTGAACGAGCTGCTGGCTCACCACCAGCAGCAGACGTTCCTCAGGGACCACTCTCTCGCTATCTCCAAGCCCTGGCGCGTGATGAGATAGTAACTTGCATAAATAAATTTTTGAATACTGATGACAAATGTGCGTTTGTCACTGGAATTGAGGGGTGGCGCCGATTGTTGGGTAAAATTGTCTCACTGGACTTCGACTCGGGTCACTTACGTTATCACTCGGCGGATGGACGGCGTAGGATGCAGGTTGAAGCGCATAGTTTTTATTTTAGTAGCATCACTGTACGCGAGTGGTGGCCTATGGAGACGGCTGCTTTCCAAAAATTAATAGAAATCAATACAAGTGTTTACCCGGCGGTGGTTGGAAGGCGGCCGATTCTCTGGGGCGTTAATTTACGCGGCGTCTTAATATCCTCTACGGCCCTCCAGAGACTGACCATTTATTATTAGATTAAAACTTTAATTTTGGGCAAAACCACGGGGTTTTTTGAGAAAGATGTCAGTCCCGGGGGGTCGAGCACCTAGTCGTCTATGACAATCCGATGGTGCGTTTGTCATGGGTCAGGGACCGGAAACTTTCAGGTGTGACTAAGGACCGGCAACCACCGCAGGTCTTTGTCTCATGGTTGAGCGATCAGGTGGAGACTTTAGAATCAATAAAACTGGTAAATTGTCCATAAATTAGAATCGAGCCCATTATAGAATTTATACAAATCAGCAAAAAGCAGAGAGAGCTCAGCCTGATCGACTGTCTCAACATTGATACGAGTCGAGCCATGTGGCAGCTCCCCGAGAGGATCTTCAACTTGCTAACGCACTTAGGGGTCTTCCGGATGGAGTATAACACATCGATGGTCGAACCGCTGGAATTCACGCACGAGCCCCGATTACTCCTCCACCCTTTTCTGGAGGAGCTAAGCCTCGAAAGGCTGTAAATTCGCCCAACAAAATTTGCAACGATACCCTGACAGTGCGCCAGCGCTTCGACTGGTCGACTTCACCGGTCTGGACATTCGGCGGGCGGGCTTAAACTTCTCCGCTCTGTCTCATCTGGAGACACTGAAGTTGCCCTACCATCTGGGCATAGATGGGACTCTCAACACACTCACCTCCTTGAATATTAATAAGTTCCTCGTGCTTAACACGTTAGCTAGAAACAACAGCAAAAACAAGGCGGTTAACCCCTTGTTCGTCAAGGAGGTGATGTAGAGGGTGCCGTCCTTCCACTTCCGAGCGGAGAGGTGCAAGATCCACATGCAAGGCACACTCAGACGCTTCGGTGCGTTTGTTACGCATCAAGACCCTAACATACAAGGAGCGGTGTATCACGATCTCTTTGAGATTGTGTACAGCTGCGACTGAACGCTCACACACACACACACATTACTCTACACCGGCGACACTACTAACTTACACAATGTCCAGGCCCACTCCGCTACTAAAACTAAAGAAAAAAATTGTAATTGCTCATTGGTACTAGCAAGCAAACCTTACACGCCATAGTCATTTTTCTTACTTCCTTTTTTTCTCTTTTTCTCCTTTTTTTACAAGAGAACCAACTTCTCTTGCTACAAATAACACAATTAACGCAGAGTCATTAAAATCTTTATGTAAATTCTGTGTAAAGGTTGCTTGCCTCACAGCGATTAATCATATAGCTATGCCATTAGGACATACTGCAGTAACTAATAGGATCGAAAGCAAGCAATCATATAGTAAAAATAAAATAAAAAAAAATAAATAAAAAGAAAAGAAAAATTGCAACTCGATGCAGGGAGTGCCTTAAGCATCTTATATCAGGAAATGTCAAATCAAATTGCCATGTCCCTTAAGCACTCTCAATTTCAATTGCCTAATTAAATGCAATAGCGTGTATTTAGCACCCACACTTCTTACTGCATTAAATGCAATAGAATGGCTTAAGCATAAAGAACTAATAATTGTCAATTAAAACGCATCTGAGTGCCTTAACGCCGATAGGAAAGGATACTTCTGAAATACAGCATAACAATTGCTAAGCGTGCGATCTCTGCTTCCACAGTGCTACATAATTAAAGTTATTAATTGTAATCAATTGTAAAGAAGGAAATCGGAAAGCAATAATCGCGAATAAGTGCTTAAATATATGTAAGCAACGATTTCATAACAACATGCAACGGCTGCGTAAAGGCCACAGCGCGTTCAATAATTATGTTTATGTCACCTATCACTTAGCTTAACAACAGGAAAAATACAAATAACCAATGTGCAAAAATCATTAATTGTAAAGCGAAAAGCGTAAAAATTGTAATAATGAATCGGGCTTGATTAACATCACTCATGTGCACGCAACCAGCGCCTTATGCGCATTTGACTGAATCGAATAGGAACAATTTCATGTACTATTAAATATAAATATTAAGGTAAAATGATTGTACATGATAAAAGTAATTAGCACTAATATGCCAAAACTATAGCGTGCACACCAAGTAACTAAGTACGTCACATGCGTTTAACGCAGCCGCTAATTTACTTAATGTAATTAATTCAATTTATAGACTGAACGACTTAAGAGTTACTAATTATAAACAATGATATTGTTAATCATATGCTGCTCTAAAATTATTGTATTAACTACACTGTGTGCGTACAACACACATACACCTGCGTAAAAAATATTGTACTTACACCTACACTAACTACGTTTCTTGCGTATCACTCCTCACTATTGTTAATAAATAAAAATACATGTTCATGTAAATAAAGTACCCAACATTTTTAATTTAAGAAAATGTAAGGGGGGAATGTTGTGGGAACATAGATTACCCACAGAGCGTGCGGCGCTGTAAGCGCACTCACACAAGCAAGCTGAAACATGTAAGCGTTACTGCGCAGGCGCAGCTATCGCTGCTAGAGAAACAAGCAGCACCACCATGTAACTGCTAGTCAGTCTAGCTCCTGAGGTCACTGCGCTTAGACGCAAATGCCTAACAGCTCTCAAATAAAGCAACTCAAACCTAATAGTCTTTTTCTCTTCTGCCTAGCTCCTTCCAACCTTCTGCATAGTAGGCCGGGTGCCTACACTTCAAAGCATTCGATTTCTGGGCACTTGACTTTTATGTAGATTTGTCTATAAATGCTTTCAATCATAGATTATAAACTATGTAGATTAAACATAAAATAAACTGGTCCTTATTTGAATATGTCAGCGATAAACTATGACTTTATTTTATCAATATAATTTCTGAAACATTTTAAAAATATTCTTGAATTGTATTCTCAAGGTGATAATTCCCAGGAGAGTGTACGTCCTGAGACCATGCAGTGCATAGATGATAATCAATTTTTTTTCTCGAAAAGCAAAAGATAAAAAGCAGAGAACAAAAAGGCTTAAAATTCGAGTTAACCGTAGACATGCACAGCGTCCCTGATAACAAGTTTACTATAGATATATGTAGTCCCTAGGAACTTTCTGTACCTTATTCTCATCTGTACTGTATTGCTGTGCAAAAGTATTTACCTTCAAGAGCAACGATGAGAAGCAGACGGATAGTTCAAGTGTTTATAATCAGCTGTAAGCTGAATAGTAACCCCCTCGACCCCGGCCAACAAAATGATGAAAAAATATTTAAAAAAAATACTAGCCAATAGAGCTTGAACTGCTAAGTTAGAATGTATTATTTATTTAAACTGCTCACCCTTGCAATTCGTTTAAATAAATAAATAAAGTAGCTATTGTTTTATCATCGTTTTCTTTTTACCGGAAGGTTGTTGCTTAAAAAATTCGGTTCTAAAAAATTGCTCACAAGCTGTTCTTAATCGCTCAACCCTAACATATGTCTAATTATTGCAAAATAATAATAAATTAATAAAATTTAGATTCTCTAATATGAGATTTAGTTGTTACGCCCCAGGCCGTGGATCATGAACCATGTCGATTGTAGATAGAGCTCCAACTCGCTGCGATGTCCTCGTTGATCCGTGGCTCAGAGCGGAATAGCGGAAGTGGGAAGTTGCTCGATAAAGCGTTGAAACGCAAGGAATCCCAATAAATTCAACTCAGGAATTCTTTAGATAACTTGAAGTTTATTTATTTTAATTATTTTATAACAAGGCCTTGACTCGCAGGCCGAAAGAGTACAATTGTTCAATTATAATGATGGGCCTTGACTCGCAGGCCAATTATACTTTACATTACTTTATTATGTTTTACTTTATTTATTTTATTTTATTTAGAGGTCTTGACTCGCAGGCCGAAAGCTAAGTCCTAACTGGACTTTATACTTTTATTTTATAAAGGCCTTGACTTTCAGGCCAAAAACTAAGTCCTAATCGGACTTGTACTTTGAAACTTTTAGACTTTTAGACTTTTAGACTGCTGGTTACTTGTGGATGAGCCTTGACTCGCAGGCTGTTGACTGGTCCCTTGCTCGGGAAGATCTGAGCTTTCCTGGTTTTTTGGCCCTCTTTTATATCCATCGAGAGAGAATTTGGCGACGTAGTTCCTTCCTATTGGTCTTTGAATTTAGGGAAGGGTGAGTTTAGCAATGCTTCAAGTTTTGTAGCAGTTGAGTCCTATTGATTGTTGAAATCGGGTGGAGGAAACGAGCTCCTTCGGTAAAGTGCCAGATGATTCCTATTGGCCCTTGATTTTGGGTGGGGGAAAGTTGGCATCTTAGCGAAATGTTCTGTTGCGTCATCCATTGATGACCTTGAAGTTGTTTACGCGAGGCCCCATTGCATCATGATTGCATCATACTTGTTATTGCTTTGATGTTCTGGTCTTGAGGCTAATTGCGTCGTAGCCCTTTGGATTGCATCATCCTTTGTTGACGATTGTGGGCAAGTTCCGACGTCTGCGACACATGCGGACTCGCCCCAAGGTTTGGGCGTCGCCGTTGTGGATGGACTCCGAGGCGCTAAACGGACCGTTCCGTTGTGGATAGAACTTGAGTGACGAGTTGCCTCTCTAACTCAGCTCGTAGAGCTGGGTTCATGACATAGTACCGACGGAGAACTGCGCATGCGCAGTCAAGCTGTGCGCGCGTCAATTTGAAAAACATACGAGACGAGCAGAAAATTATTAAAATAATAATAGAAAAATGTCTTTATTATTATTCGAAACAAAAAGTAAGTTTATTTAAACATGTATTAGGTATAGATTGAGTTTTTAAAATTTTAAAATCAATTTCAAGATGACTTTAAATTAATCTAATCTTTTTTAAAAGTATTCAGAGGCTATACCTCATCTAAAACTGTCTGTAGAGTTGAACAATATTCAAGAAAATATTTGGGTGTGACTTGGTTTTACTGCTTTGCAAACTGAAGACTGGAAATTAGCTGCCCCTGCTTATAGAAAATATTGTGCTCTTGAACAATCGGTTTGAAACAGAATTTTATTTCTTTGTATTAAGGTAGTAATTATTTTTTTATTATAAATAAAAATTTTTTTTTTCAGAATTTTGAAGTTTGGAATAACTTAGCAAAAGCATATATTAAATTAGGCGATAAACCAAGAGCATGGCGTTCACTACAAGATGCTATCAAATGTAATTTTGATAAATGGGAAGTGTGGGATAATATTATGGTTGTGAGTACTGATCTAGACGATTTTTCAGAAGTAAGAAAATTCAATACTTGTTTATGCAACTTTTTAGTCTTGTAAACATTATATTTCAATAATGAATTTAAATTTTATAGGTAATCCGGTGCTATCATCGTATTTTAGATATAAAAGGTGTTCACGTCGATGTTCAAATTCTTAGTATTTTGTCAAAAGCTATAATTAGCAACTTGAATGATCCAGATGGTAATCCAGCAAGAAAATACTTGCAGAAAATTTTGTAACTCTTTGGGCGGTTAACCGCGACAGTCACTAATGATTCCGATATCTGGAGACTGTACGCTGAACTCACTTTAATAAAAAATAAGGACATAGATAATCAGAAGGCTGTTCAGTATTTTCAGCGAGCTTATCGAGCAGCTGTTACCAATCCTAGGTAAAAATTTATTTTCTGAACTACCCTAGCGGAAAAAAGAAAATGTAAATAACGGAAAATAATGGGGAAATAACTGAAAATAATGGGAAATAACGGGAAATAACGGGAAATAACTATTATAAAATGTTTGAATTGAAACAAAAAGAACAGTTATTTTCCGTTATTTCCCATTATTTCTCGTTATTTTCAGTTATTTCCTCTTATTTTCAGTTATTTCCCGTTATTTCCAGTTTTGCTGAATAATAATTTTAAAAATTAGATACCAGAAACAGTTATTTCCCGTTATTTCCAGTTATTTCCAGTTATTTCCCGTTATTTTCATTTTTTTTAAATGATATAAAGAGAAAAAATAATTTTGTATCAATAAAACGGGAAATAATGGAAAATTACTGGAAATAACTGAAAATAACGGAAAATAACTTTTATTGGAAACCTCAATAATTAACACTATTATTTAAAAAAAAATTGGAAACAACTGAAAATAACGGGAAATAATGGGGAATAACTGAAAATAATGGGAAATAACGGGAAATAACGGAAAATAACTGTTATATTTGTTTCAATACAAACATTTTATAATAGTTATTTCCCGATATTTCCCATTATTTTCTGTTATTTACAAATTCGATTTTCGCTAGGGTCATTAAAGCAACTTCTGCACTGTCAACTAACCTATAAGATTTGGAAAATTACATTTTATTAAAAAAAAAATTGTATATTTCAGATGGTTTCAAACTATTGAGGGTGTAAATAATGTACTTGATACATGTATAAGATTTCTTTATGGGAGGATGTAATTGTTTGTTATACAATTTTGGAGATGAAGCATAAAGTAAGATATTTTGGAAAAAAAAATTTTACACTTTTATTATTAAAAAATCAACTTTGAAATACTTTAAAAACAATATGTCTTTACAATTTTTTTAAAAATATTTTAGGCTGCAGAAATTATAAAACAAGAATTGACTAAAAAACCAACAGTCAAACTATGGTGCTTATTAGGTGATGCAACTCAAGAAGTTGAACATTATAAAAACAGCTTGGAAGCTATCAGGAGAAAAAAGTAGTCGTGCACAATGACATTGGGGTCTTTATTATTATTCGAAACAAAAAGTGAGTTTATTTAAACATCAAAATAATCTTTAAATAAAGTTAGTAATTACTGAAAACAAAAAAAATAATAATACAAGGATTATACAAGTTTCTGTAAAATACAGTGCTACATAAACTTGATACTTCTGCTTTATTCTTACTTTATCTATGAAAAAAAAAAACAAATTATCTCTATTTTTGTTAAGCTAACTAAAATATTTATTGCTTCTCAACTTTGTTTAATAAATTTTAAAAATCATAACGATGACTTTCTTTAAGGAGATGTGAAAGGGTTGAGTATAAAATATACGGAAACCCAAAAATTATTAGGTAAACATTCATTAAACCAGTTTGGGAAAAAGATTTTACTAGAAGCTGACATGAACCGAATTTCAGAAAACTTTCACTGACTTTGTTAAAAAAAATTATAGGATGAAAAATATCAGTATTAAAATCTGAGCATATCGAAATTACCGACATTTTAAAAAGAACGATTTTTTTAACATTCTTAATGGAATTTTTCTGGAAAACCGACAACGTCAGCTTCTAGTAAAACGTATAACCTTTATAAACAAATTTTTTCAATTGGTCTAATGAATGTTTACCACATAATTTTTGGGTTCCCGTATATGATTCTGTATAGATTCCTACCCCCCACCCTTTTACTTCACCTTCATGGTTAAAACCGAAAGTCTGAAAATTAAAAATTAAAATAAAAAAAAATTATTAGTAAGAAAATTCTTCTGAAATTAACTAATTTTTAATTACTAATTGGACCAAAAATATAATATAAGCCTAAAGTTAGAGTTAAGTTTTAGTTCATAATTAATTTAAAATGATAAGATAAAGCATAAAAGTTCTTTTAGTGTTTTACAAACACTAGCTTTTAAAAATGAAATTAAAAATCATTTTCATAAGAATGAATTCTAAATTTTCATTCCAGCACGCCTGCCAAGCTGTCATGTAACAAGAACATCTTGAAGTTCAAGACCAGGCTGCTACTCTAAGTCTTTCAATAATGCGTCGCGCAAGAGTACTCAGCTACAGTGAACACGAGTCTTCATCATATAGAACGCATTAGCGCCCATGATGGCAATATTATATACGTCGATGTCTCAAACAGAACTTTTTTGCTTCTCTAAATCGATATCAAAATCAATTTTATTTTCAATATACAATATTTTAAAATTGAAATATAATTTAATGATATGCAATTTATTGTAAAGATTTAATTGTAAAGTCCTACGCTCAGGCACTAAATTGCCTATGTAGGATTACAATATAATTAACTGGTTAATAAATAAAATAAATAAAATTTATTTAAAACATGATACATTTATTAATTTGTTAATTACATTTAATATAGAAAATTGCAGCAATTTGCATTTTTGGTATTTTTTATCGCTTAGTATAACTTTTCTCTTGACTAAGTCATTTCTTTCAATCCAGGTATTTTTCAACGTTCGGCAGTATGCTACATAATGGCCAATACCGTATGTATCAATTGGAGTAATATACCTAAGTAACCCACCTAATACAAAATTTTCATTTTTTACATTTATTCTAATTGGTACTTCAATGATGCAACTTGATTTTTGTTGTAGATCTGCAAGGAGAGATGGCTTATACGCATCTTCAGTATCGATGAATAAATATGGACCAGAGGAATAATGAAGAGTGGCATTTTTTGTATTACACTGGTCACAATAAACTGGTTTGCTTAGCATATATTCATTAATGCTTTCTTCCAGGTGCACATACTTTTCCCAGACAACTCTTATGTTTGGTATAGGCATAACGCATTTATTGGTATTCTTTGTACGACCACATTCCTTGCATTCAAATTTTTCACTCGCACTATTATAAGGCTCCATCAATTGATTAAAAATGCGACTCGCATTTTCTCCACAATCAATCGTATAGTTTGTAGAAGGGTAAAGTCCGTTTAGTATATACGCTCTATTTGTATACAACGTGTTATTGGGTCCAGATAAAATATAATTAAAAATTGTACTTGCATAGCACAGGTTTTGCAATTCCTTTTCATGGTTTATGGAATTTTTTATAAAATGTCTAAAAGGCTCGATACAGCAGCAACTACTTAACAATTCTGTTATCGAGTCAAAAGGACATGAGTAGTAAGGGCTATGAGGATTCTGGCTCATTCAGGTTCCTACCTTATTGACACAAGAAATCCCTCTCTCGCGTCCTACCTTACCGACACCGATAAAGCAGCGTCGCGACCTTACCAATCTGCTTACCGGCCCCCCACCAGTGCAAGTAAGCGGTGTGCGCTTACGTGGTAGATCTCGTCCCCCCCCATCCAGCGGCTGACGTCATGGGGCATGGGGCATGGGGCTGCGACTTGCGCATGGGGTTGTTTTGTCAGTCTGCAATGACTCACAGAGCTGTATGCTGAATT
>JAPYZA010005154.1:0-12538 GCA_030522685.1 Eupelmus azureus
AAATTTTACATCTAAAGATTAAGAACAAATCCTCCTAATGAAATTGAAACAGCTCACTACCTTATTTAATGTTACTTTTGTTACTGACAATTAGGTTTGTGTAAAACCTCTCTCAAATAAGCTTTAACTTTTCGGCTTGAGCCTAAGACGAAAATCTCTTGCACTTGGAAGGACTCGGAAGTAAAAGTTAGCACATACAAGCTTCCTTGTAAAGTTTTAAATATTTAATCTTCTTATCCAGCTAATAAAATATATTAATTAAAAAATGATTAAGAAACCTATTATAACCTTCTCCTTTTTGAAGTCGGTTAAAAATTGTACTAAATACTATAAATCTATTATTGAAAATATGCAGTATTCTGAATTGCAATTTTTATATAATGATATAAAAAAGCAAACGAATTTTTCAAAAATTTTATTAGAATAATCTTAGTATATAAATATTAATATAAATTACAATATAAATGATATTTTTTTTTCTTTATTAAAAAAAAAAAAGATTCTTGTAAATTTATTTTTAGCAAACAATTAATAAATATAACATTTCTCCGTGCTCTACCAGCTTCCTAGTTTTCAAGATCGACCCTACGAGTAAGTTTAACGGAGCCCGCAAGCTCAAAAGCTCTAGCATCTGCACAGCTATACCGAAAATACTATAAACTTTTACGACCAGCATAAATTTTATTGGATAAATACGTGATCGTTTAATTTAAAGTTTATTTATTAACAATTCATATGATTCCAGGCGAATCTGTCTCAGCAAAATGCGCCTCCTTGAACTGCAAATTTTAAACAAAAGAAACAACGCCCATCAATTCTACACAAAATAGTTCTCCAAAGTAATATCAGTAATGGCCGAGTAAACGCGCGCCGAAGCATCGCAAATAAGAATAGCATCGTGCACTCATTGGACAAGGAGATATCCGTCTTTGTCGTACTTTGGTTGTTCGCTGGCCTCTTAAGCTCCGGGAGACATTTTTGCGCCTCGGAAGATTCAAGGGGGGAGGGAAATAGGTATTCGCGTTGCAAACGTAAGCCCATGAATCACGAAACGGCGCGCGAGAGGTAGGGCAATCCGTCTTGCGGCGCGTTGCGAGTAAAAAAGTCGGCACGCGCGCGCGCGCCTCGATCTTCAAAGTGGAAAGTAGAAAAGTTAAAGTTTTTCCGAGGCTCCAAGTTGGAGGTAGGCGCGGCTGTTCCACCTTTCCCGCGATACTCGTAAACGTGCAAAGCCGAAAAAGGTACTTTTGATATTCCGAATCGAAAATAACAAATTTCCGAGGGAATTCGAAACTTTTTGAAGTGTGCTTCGAGTTTGGTTTTGATAGACTCGTGACGTGATTTCATTTTTTTGCTATTTAAATTTACATTTTTACAGTGCATTTTTATGCGGGAAGGTGACGAAGATTCGATGTACTTTCGTGTCAGATAAAGCTTAAATAAGTTTTAAAACTAAATATTAATTATATAAAATTCTAGAAATTTGGATATTTGATATTTATTACAATCAATTTGGATAAAAATATTAATCTACTCATATTTTACATTCTGTATTTTAAAGAGCTTTAAACTTAAAAAGGGAATATTAATAACCAGTCTCTTAAAATGTCAAGTTTGAGAAGTTCGTCAATACGTAAGAAAATTCCTGAAAATCCTAGAAAATACCTATCTTGGAGCCTCGTCAATATTCCCTTGCGGCTTTCTTGGTATATAAATTCAAGATGCATGCGGACGTCGTGCAAAATGGGGACGAGTTTATGTGCGGCCATATAATAAAGGCTTCACGGATTTCACTATTGCTAAAATCAATCAGATTTTTATTTATTTTTTTTTTAAAAGAAGTAATTTTTAATGAATTTTACTTTCTGAATAAGCTACTGAATATTTGTAAATTTGTCAATTGCACAAAGTGAATAAAGGACCCTACACGAATGTAATTGAAAAAGTAAAGAAGGTAAAACATGCAAATCTCAGGATCATAAAACAGTTTTTGTTCGGGAAGCTTTGAACTACTTATCATTTGATTTTCATGCGATTTCACCTTATTCGCATTTTTAATTTATTAGTACTGAATCCTTTGTCACAAAGTTAATGAGATATGTTTAATAGTATTATAAAATAAAATACCTGAGACTGGATTTGTAAAAAATGATGAAAGTGTGTAAAATATTAAAAAGTAATATCAGTTTGAAAATTTTTCAATAATAAAATATAAATTTTTTACAGATTAGACCCTTAATATTACAGAGGGCTTAGAGCGCAAGGAGACTAAGTCCATTTTGAAAAGCGATCTTTTTTAACAAAGAAAAGTTGACATTTCTGAAAATTCATTATTGTAGACTTTTTTCTCTTTGAATTTTGTACTATTCAATTATTATTTGTGCGAAAAAATTTGGTCTTCAAAATTTATCATTAGTTATAGAAAGTCAGCATAATAATACTTTAATCCATTTTTTGCTAAAGAATATGGAAATGGACTTGCTTTTCTTGTAGATATAATACATGTAAATTTTTTATAATATCTTTCAACAAAAAATTTATAATATCAATCGTTAGGTGTTCCCCGTTGGTTTTTCGATTCCTCTAAATCGTGTTTAATGAAACCCCTATTAAGCTCCTTGAACTCTTCGAAACTCTAAAAAATATTTTTTATATCACATATTTTAATAAAATTATATAGATAATGTTAAATGCAGATGATTTTTACCCAATCGGACATATTGTTAATTTCCATTTTCCAAGAAGTTTCTCCTTTTTTATACTTAGCATTGTGTTCCTCAACCATTTGCCGGTTTTGTAAAAAAATTTCTTTTCTCTTTTGTTCTTCTACTGGACTATCATAAGTTTTTTTGAAATTAATCTAAAAAAGAGTAATTTGATATTATACCGTACCATTCACTCATTAGATAAAAAGATATGTTAATAGTTTCATTACATGTTTTAAGTAAGAAAATTAAAGTTTGTCAACAATTTTAATTTTTTTGAAGATGCATTGCTTACTGTGTCTTCATTTTATATTAATTTTACCTTAAACTCCGTCCATTCTTGTTCTGCATTGTAGGTAAGGACTTGCGTAATAGCAATAGCTATTAAAACCAAAGTCACGATCACTCTCATAATTAATCTGTAAACGTATATATACACTCTAAACTCAAAAGTATGAAATCTGGAAATAAAATTAATAAAACCTACATTTTAATCTTCATAAAATTTAAAATGTAGGTTTTAAATCAATATTGTAGCAAAATGGCATTAAAGTTTTAGCAATATTTCACAGGTATTATACAAAATACTACATTAATATTGCATGCATATTGTGTCAATATTGTAACAATATTGAGTCAGTATTGTAGCAATATTCTAACAATATTATGTTAATACATAAATATTTATTTATATTTATAATACAGCTAACTATCTCAATTTTAGCATACTACACTTATTTTCAATTAGAATTTTTTTATCCAGCACAGTATAAATTTTCATGATATTAAATTTAGTAAATAAAAGTTACTTTAAGAATTAAAATCTATATTTTAAAGTTTTATAGAGATTAAAATGTAGGTTTTAAACTTTTTACTTCCATATTTCACTCTTTTAAGTTTAGAGTGTATGATAAAAATTTATTATAAATACACATTATCAATGCACAGAGTAATTCATTTAAAATTTAAAAATGAGACTGTCGATCACCACGAGCATGAAAAGTTATAACAACACTCATTTAAAGTTAATTAAAAATCATTTTTGCATAATTATTTGAACATAAATTAAAAGAAAAATAGCATTATTATAATAAATTATTGAATGTATTAATTAATTAATGACAATGTATTATTATATTTATTTTAATTCTTTTTGATTTATTGAAAATGTTTATTAATTATTAGAAGATATTCGATGAGAATAAACTTTTCAAAATAAAACCTAATGTAAAAAATAATTTTTTTAGCTTCTTGAAAGCAAAATTCAGAATATATAAAAATTTATTTTCATTCTAAAAATGTATCTTATATTTCTTCAATAAATAAATATATCACAGCGTTACACGCATTATCGGAGATTAGGTTAGCTACGATTGGCTTTAACACAATTTAAAAAAGAAATACAAAATAAAAAACATATCTTGTCAGTGTATCAGATATCGAATAAACGGTCAATATAAAATACACATTCATTTTTTATAAAGGAACTAGATAGGCTAATGCATGCTCCGTATGTACACGATTGAAAAAATAAAAAAAATAATATCGTGAATCTCGACTGTCGACCACTCAAAGCTCGCGCATTTCTTGATAACAATAGAAACCGACAATAACAGGCTAAAGAGCTACTTATGTTTGTATTGTATATTATGTATGTCTTTATTTACCGAAGTTTTGAAGTAAATTTCTTTACGATTGAAAATGATGAGAAAGAATTGATATTTGTATAGTCGTCAGCAGCAAAATTATGACTGCGTGAAAATGTACTGACAAACAAAATCAATCCATAAATACATAACTATAAAAATAAGATAAATCGAAGTAATTTAGATACTGGAGACATGTGCGCAGCATACGTTTAAAAGATAAGGTACAATAATACTCAAAAGTTAAAACATTTATGAAACAAATAATATTTATACCCGGAAATTCTTATATAAACTGATAATATTAAAGTTCTATTATTTGTTTCTTTTTCAATTATTAAGCGATATAAAAAGTGTAATTTTTTAATGAAGTTATATTTTTATGAGTCACACAGATTTTGTGTTCATTTTGTACACATTAATATATTATCATTGGAAATATGCATTTTAAAATTAGTTTATTAAATAAAACTTTAATTAAACTTGTATTCAACCTTTATAAGATTTATTAAAATAAGATCTATCAAAAAGTTTCCCAGAATCTAATAGAATAACGTCAGAATGTGTTCTTAGTAATATAATATAGGAAATAGTAGATAATACTAGTAGTGAGTAAATAGGTGATTTTCTCGCTACGCTCGGGTGACAAAATCGACTAGTGTGGAAATGACCTATTCTATTTTTCCTGATAAAGTTACAGAAATTCGGTTCTTAGTGAGAGAATTTAGTATTTTATGTAAAATAGGCTCCGAATAGTACATTATACACCAAGGGAGTGAAGTCGCATATTATTCCCGAGGGAATAATTGACTTTACTCTCGAGGTGCATATAGTACTTTATTCCCACCTCAACAATAATGGCCACTTATTTACCTAAAAATGCGCGCTGAAAGTGACCTATTATTCCCGCAAAACTCGAAGCGGGAATAATAGGCCACTTTCAGCGCGCCTTTTCAGGGAAATAAGTGGCCATTATCGTTGAGGTAGGAATAAAATTATTTATACCCTTGTAGAAACTTTCCCCATTCTTTGACCAATCGTTGGCCAACTTTAAAGAGTTAGCCATCAGTTAGCCTATTTTTAAACACTTGGCTATTTTGGTTAAGGAAATTTCTACCAGGGTAGGTTTAAAGATTATTACTCTTTACATACTCAATCTTATCAAATTACTTATGAACTAACAACTTCAAAATTACGCAAATGATTATGTATATATTACTTTCAATAGTAAATTAAAAGCAGCGAATTTATATGTCTAGACTACAATCCTACGTCAATGCTTTCTGTGTAGGTGTCCTGGGTGAGACATCGAGACATTCACATTCTGACCGCGGGTGCGTATACTTACACGAGCGACCAGCGGTTTCAAGCCTTGCACAAGCCCAATACAGGAGCGAATAACGAGTGGTCGGAATGGACCCTTTGTATCAAATGGGCCCAAGAACGAGACGAGGGTATCTACGAATGTCAAATTTCAACGATTCCAGTCAAATCTCACCAGTATCATCTGAATGTCGTTGGTATGTTATAATTTTAATTTTCTCATTAAAATTTTATCGAAAAAGTTTAGGATTATTTTAGCTTTAGTTAAAAAATTGATTGATATTGTAGACTTACTTAATCAACCCACTTCATTATTATAAATCATATTCATACAAAATTTCAATTTAAATATTTGTTGTAATATGAGCAATCCCACAGAATTCCGAACCTTTTGTGGGTAAATTCCTCTTCATTATTGATTTGTTGGTGCCCCTGGTTTGCCGTGCGAAGCACACAAACGGAATTAACTTCGAAATCTTTAATGTGATCTAGAAAATGAACTATGAAGTTGGTGCAGATCCGCAATGTACGGCGCAGTGTATAAACGAATAAAATCACTCAAAGAAGAATCATTTTCTTCATAAAATGTAATTGCACTTTTTTACAGTTTCTTGTGTGCTTACGTTGAGCCGTAAATTGCCCAACAACCGTAACAATATCTTTTCCGTAACAACATCAGGCTCACTTCCTATATCAAATTAAAGATCTTAAAGTTACTTTAGCGTCTGTGTTTTTCTCGGCAAATCGATAATTACAGTAAATGAATTTACTGATCCGCCGACAAAAAAGATTACCAGTTTTACACAATTATCTACATCCACGCTGCTAAAAATAAGCACAACTCGAACGCGCACCACTCTTTGGGCCTCACAACCATCTAACCCACAGTCCTCCTCGCTGCTTTCAGTGCCGACAGCGACGATACTGGGCGGGCCCGAGCTGTACGTCGGTGCCGGCAGCACGATAAACCTGACGTGCGCCATCCACTTCAGCTGGGAGCCGCCGGCTTTTATCTTCTGGTACTACAACGACGTGGTGATGAGCTACGACAGTCCCAGGGGCGGCGTGTCCGTGATAACCGAGAAGGGCAGCGACGTCACGACTTCCTGGCTCCTCATCCAGGCGGCCCAGCCCTCGGACTCCGGGGAGTACAGATGCAAGCCGAGCAACGCCAACATGTCGTCCATCAGGGTGCATGTTCTCAACGGTGAGTGGAGAGGGAGGGCTAATACCGCAACGCGCGCGCCCAAGCACAGCCTCGATCGCTGACACCATAAATTCGGAGCCCTTTGTTTTCGCACTCCCCTGGGATGAATCCAGCGCGCAATCCACGATCCACCTACACCTCCCACGAGTTCTCCCTCTCTCTCTCTCTTTCTCTGCGTTTCTCCCTCCGGTTCTGCCCCTCTGTGTCTTTCGACATGCTGGCTTGTCGCGTGCCGAGCTTGCACTAATAGGCCAGAAGGATTCGTGAGAAAATTCGCCGATATAGAGCAAGTGCGCTGGATTCTTGTTTAGAGGTTTATCTAGGGAGCTTTTTAGAGTTGGTTCTTAAATGAAAAACGGATAGTATAGTAATATTGTTGATAAGGCAGAGACTTTATTTATATTAAATTTTGGTTTATCAAGTGGTTTTTGTGTGAGAATTTCATAATTTTCTTTATATAATAAATTATTACTTTACGAAAAAATAATAGTTTACACTTGTTTGAAAATATATCTCATATCAGATCATATCTATTGAAAGCCTAAAAAATAAATTTGAATTTCAAATTAGAGAAATTAAAAGCATAGACAGGTGTGAGGTAATCTTTCAAGATTTAATTAAGTTTGAGGAGGTGAGGTTGATGACAGCTATAGCTTGATATATTAACAAAGATATTAACCAAGAGGTCCGTCAAAGATCAACCACACCTCCTCAAAATTAAAAGCATATTTGTAAGTATATTTATCCAATACATCATTTGAAATATAGAATCAAGTTTACCATCTTTCATAATGAATGGTTTCTCGACTCCATAAATACTTCCTCTTCTCATATTACAAATTTTAAAATCTGCAAACTCAGTAATTTCGAATCGCGCCCAAACTATCGATACGAGAAAAGCGCAATCGTTGATTTATTTTTCGTAATAAGCGACGATCCTCGTTGTAATCAGAAAGCGCAAAGAAAAGTGCAAAACTGCACAGGTCCCTCTTACTCCTCTCGCAATCACAATAAATTCATCTTAATGGCATTAAGACTCGAACTCAACTCGATTACAATGCTAAGGCGATTTCTGCAATCAATATGACCCAAAGCTCTCTTTCCCGGAACACGAAAAAAAAAGGTAAAGTAGAAAAAGAGAGAGTGAGAGAAAACGAGAATCGCCGCGTCTTTCCATCGAGCCGGCCACAAAGGCCTGGCTCGCGCCCGACGACGATTCGCGCGCCCAATCGTTTTTACTCTATATACGTCTCCTTCCCTTTTCATTATCGGGCATCTTTGGACTCGCCCGCGTCCTCGTAAAATTTTCGATGACGCGCGCTCGGTATGAAAGGCGACGCCTGCTGCATTCGACGCTCGGCCAAAGACGGCCAGTGGAATTTCCGCATTAGATTTACGACGTCTAGCCGGAACGCCAGGCTGCCGTGCAGCTACCCGCACAAAGAGAGAGGGAGAGAGAGACCAAAAGAGGCGCCGGAAATTGCATTTCGATTCGTTTTATGAAAGGGCCACACGCCGGCGTTCGACAAGCAAAGCGCGCTTTTTTTTGCGCGCGGCTGCCGGTGTCCCGCAAAGCCAGCCAGAGAGCATTTCCTCTTTTTGCGAGGCGAGTTTGTAGCCAACAGAAGGACACGGCACGTCTAACCGCAGGATTTCCTTCGATTTGTCGCTTTGTGCGCCCGTGTACACTTGACGCATCTTAATCTCTGGGGGGCCGAGCGCGCGACGTGCCCGCGGCAGTTCCGCTGTTTTTACGCGCGAGATTGCTGTTATGATGATGGGATAAAAGGAGCTGAATGGGAGCGTTTGAAGGCTTTGCTGTGCCTGTGATTTACTGCTGTTGGTAAATGCTTCTGGGTCGTTCTTCGTTTGCTCGCTGATTTGTTTAAATGGGATTATTTTAATAGGTTGTTTGGTTATTTTGTTTTCAAATGATGAATTGGAAAACAATTATTGACTGCTATTGAGCTTCCGAGTTTTTTACTTTTACTTTGTTATTTTTATAAATCTTTGAAGGGTTACTATTTTATGTAAACGAGTACGCTAATTAATATTTTTTATTTTTCTTAAGAAAAAATATTTTAATTTTCTTTCTACTTTGTAAAAAATATGTTTCCTTTATTCAATAGTAAAATGATTTAAAATAAAATTTGGAGGTCTCTAGTTAAATACTAAATTTTACTAAAGATTAGTGATTATTGTTAATCATTATTTAATTTTAGTTAAAGTAGAAGAAAGAATATTAAAAGTCGCAAAATAGTCCTATCAATTTTTACGCAACAGTTACTGCAAACACACAAAAACAAAAAATAAATGTAGTGCATATTAGACCTTACAAAGGAAACTGGTGAAAGTACTCATCTAAAGTTATATCGATCAAATTTAATTAAGACAGTTTATAATAGGTTACTTTCTTGCCAATAATTAATAAGTTATAATATCATATATAAATGAATTTAAAAACCATATAGCAACATAATACTAGTTAGCTTAATAATTTACTTGTAATTTCAAAAGTAGAAAAAAGTAGTCGTACAATAAAAATGTTTGAACCATATTCTTTCGAAGTTTAAAGGCAATAAAAATGCTCCGTTTCGAAATGAATCTAGCTTGTAAGGGAGGGTAACAGAGAACTAGAGACGGTCTAAAACGGATAATTTATTTTTATGGAGCTCATCCTTTCAAACTTCATTTTTGAGAATTAAATAATAGGAATGTAAGTAGGTAATGAAATTTAATGAAAGTACTCAAATTAAGACAAAAATTAAACTATTCGTGATATTATCACGTATTATTATAATTATTGTACTATATATTTTATAGATTCTAGCAGAACGACTTTGTAATTATTTTGTCGTATAATAATGAATGATGTATTCTCATTTTCACTATTCACATCTATCAGCGTGAAAAAAATTAATTTCAATTTCTCACTACTTATCCACAATCTCTATTGTTCATCGCAAATTCTTCGCAACACAATGAGAAATTTAAATTGAAAATTCAAACTAGCCTACCAGCTTCCGAATAAACAGAAAAAAATGATGAAGAATTAATTGGGTTTTCCTTCCCCGACATAAACAATCAGCCGGTATTTTTCTTCTCTTATTTCATCCCGTCCTCTCCCGAGCCTTTTTTTCAATTTGCCCTCTCCCCCCTACCCTCGGCTTACTTTCAGCTCCTCTTCAAGGCACCCCCCCCTCCCCCCTCAACCCGATAGTTCTCCATTTCTTCGAATGTGTTTCTTCTCGCGTGTTTCTCTTTCCCGTTCGACGCATCGCGGCAGCCTTATACTTATCCGAGCCCGCGTGGATAAGTTTGCCCGGCGCGGCTACGGAAAATGCAAAGTACGAAAAAGTTTCTGGGGCAGAAAGGAGGAAGAGGCGCGGGGCCGAGTGGATTTGACGTCGATTCGAGGCGTGGGCCGCTCGCAAGAAGCGAGGATTTGCTTAGGTAAACGGCACGAAGGGTAAACTTTGTTCGCGTCTGGCTTTCGAATTAGCATAATGCGTATATACGTTATATAGGGGAGCTGAGGGCCAAGCGGATATTTTAACGCTTCTGACCCGCTTATGAGAATCGAAGGAAGCTTGTTACTTTCTTTTTTCGCGGCCGCGTGCGCTAGCTCAGAAATTCCTCAGCGCGCGCTTTTCTTCGTCTTCGCTTTTTTTTATCTGTCCTCTTCATCGATCGCCGCTCAGAAGTCGGGGAAAACTTGAGAGTTAGCGTAAATATATGGAGGGTTAATGGAAACGGAAAACTTTATTGCGGATTATGCTGGTTTTTAGGCTGGATGACAATTTATCATCGTTTTTAACGTATTTATTGGGGCTGCTGGGTATTTAGGAGTTGGTGGGATTCAGAAAGTATTTTGTTGGATATGAAATTCTTGGATTTTAGGGATATTTGGTGAAATTGCAACTTTGTAGTTTTCGTGTGGGTTTGTATACGTGGATTTAACTTTTAATTGCCATATTATCTCTCACATTCTACTGATTTTGACAGATTTTATTGCTAATGAATTTAAGTTTAAAACATTTTTATAAATCTAAATAAAAGTTCGATGTAAAATATTTATTTTGATAAATTTTTAACGTAATTGGATGTTCATTAGTTACAAAATTTTGTGAGTCACTTTAAAATATAATTTTATCGCTCATGGCTTTCATGTTAGTCACTGACTTTTAACAATAAATTAGTTTTAATTTTAATAGTTAGATTTTAAGTAATGGAATTAATTAAAGTTTATTTTTAGAAAACTTTTTATTTCATATTTAAGCAAAATATTAAATTATTATATATTTACGGATACACTAAAAGGCCACCAATTAAGGATGCATAGAACAAAAATGGTGGAATTTTCCGACCTACCCTAAGAAAAATTCTGTCTCGAAGTTGGAATTTCGATCTATCCTGACTGAATATTTAAAATCCCGAGAAGCTTTAGGAATTCCGACATCTCTGGAGACTTTCGATTTTCTCGAGATTTTCTATATTCTTTGAGATTTTTAAATATTTTTAATACCCATGACCACTTATGGTCTTAAAACATTTTTTGGCTATTCCAATTTCTATTCAATTTATATATTCCCAAATCAATTTATTTCAATAATATTCATGTTGTCTTAATTTTATGCGAATATTATAATATCGAAACCATGTATTATTTATTTTAATAATTGTAATTCGAACGAATTAATTTGTAAAATCCGTTTTTTAATGCAATAATAATCATATTATGGAATATTAAAATTGTAATATTCAGTTGCATGTTATATCTTTTGTTATATGATTACCTTTAAAATTCGTGAATATTTGTTCATAATTTGTTGTTATTTGCTTACTTTATATTATATTGTCTTCAATAAGTTGTAGTATCCTTTGGTTGAAATCTATGAGCTAATATTTAAACTTTGAAAATTCCATGTATTTTAGAGATAAAATCCAACAAAGTAATATATTTTTACGGAATCTCGATTTACTGAAGATAATCGAAGTTAAATATAAAACGTTTTATTTTTTCAAGAAAATTGAATATACTGTTTTAAAAAAGTCTTTCAAAATTTTTTTCACAAATGTTTTTCAATTGTCTAGGGTTAAGCTTTCAAATATCTTGTGCAAAATTAATATTCGACCTCTAATTTCAAAACTGTACTACTTTGAAAACAAAGAAAATTTTTTTTACTTTTTGCATATATACTTTCTATTCTAAAGAAGTTAAAAAATAAAATATTGAGTATTTGCAGTACATATTTCAAAAGGTCTTGGTTCTAGCTTGACAATGAGTCCCCACAGATTTCTGTAACTTAAGTGTTACTGAAGTTGTAAAACTTTTTGTATCGAGTAAAATTTACTTTTGGTGGGAAAAAGATGCTATTAGCGGTAGTGTACATTCAGTATAGCAATAGCGCTTATGTTGAGATGAAAGTTTTCAATTCACTTCATAAAACTAGTTCTTGTGCTCCCAAAAGCTACGATTCATTAAATATTACAGTAGTTGCATTGTAACATACCTATCGGATTATTAATAATAACATTTAATAAAATAGAACTTTATTACTGTATTGAAATAAAAATCAGAATATTTAGATATGAATTCACTGATGGTTGAGGGTATCATAAAATACAAATTAAAAAATGCAAATTTTCAAATAACA
>JAPYZA010005156.1:0-15303 GCA_030522685.1 Eupelmus azureus
TATCTTTTTAATCTTTTATTGCCTGTTATTATATCTTTCTTTTTTTACTCATGTTCACATATAAGAACGATTTTCAGAAACATATATTGGGTTAATAGAAAGGCAATTAGTAAACGCAATCTAATTACAATAATTACTTTAATTGTAGAAAATTTTCTATTGATTAGTAGAATTACAATTGTGAACAACGGTAATAATTATTATACTACGTTTTGTAAATTGATTACATAAAAGATGTTCTTTTTTATTTCAATCACTGCACATGTATGAATTAAAATTTTATTTTATATGAAGACGTTTATATTAACGTAACCCAAATAATGATCGGCATCAAATCTTACATAAAAGTAGGACATATAAATATAATAATCTAGAATCAAAAAATATCTAATCCGCGTGGGATAAGTTTCATGTATGCGGTTATTTTAACGAGGTTACGTTGTAACATCTACAATATAGCCTTATTTAAATTAAGAAAATTATTTTCTCATTACTTATTAAGAAAGCCTATGTAATTATCTGCGATACAAGATTATGTTACAAGCATTAGATGCAAGTTTTACAGCTTCGGATTACTTAAATAAAAGTTCCTGAATTAACAGTATATTTTAAAATTTATTTTACTTTAATCAAACTTTTTATTGGCAGTGAGAGAATCTTTATTAGTAATATTATTTTAATAGATACAAATATATTGTAGTTTGAAATAGTTACGATTATCATATATAGAATTTTGTAAAAGCTTCTTAAGAAAATAATTTAATAAACAAAAATTTAGAGAACAAGAATTGTTTTAATTAAACTAAATCAAATGTTTAACTAAAGAATTTAAATCGATAAGATTTTAAAACAATATTTACCGCTTTTTTTAATTATTTCATGATCAACCAGTTATACATTTTATACAACAAATTTCTTTTTAATAGTTTATTATACAATTACATGATTGATGAATCAAAGTTCGAAAATATTGAAAAGTTTGAAATTAAAATATGGATGAACCATCTAAAATTCATTCAAAAAACATTTTTTCAAGGTTCAAACAAAACAAAATATTTTTCACTTTCTCTTTTTTTAACACAGTCCCTATTCTCTTGCAACAATCAATTTGATTTTACGATTCTTAAAGCAATAACTTTTTTAAAGAAATCAACTCTAACATATTAATCTCCGCTCTAAGCGAAGTCCCAATCACTTCTTGTAATGCAATATGCATCAAACATCGCTCTCAGAACCAAAAGTTTTCTCTTCAACCTCCCAGATGCAAATTTCGCAACACCAACCTGTGATGCAACGATCCCAGCCATTCCAAATCCCAGAAACGGCAGCGATGAAGTCACTACCCAGTCATACCCACTTTCCATGAACCAATTCTCCTAAACCAATGCTGCTGCAAATATTCTTTCTCCCCATAAGAAATTACAATAAAACTCCGATAAAACAAACACGAACAACCGTTCGGCAAGCTACATCTTCCCGAACCTTTCACCTCCCGTATTCCGCCGTAGCACAGCCCCACGCCTGTACGCGTCTCCTCACAACGCAGCCGGCTGAATCATCTTAACAGGCGCTCGAAAAACTTTCCTTTGTCGCGACTGATTCATATACGGTCGCAGTCCGAGTTTTCTCCGCGTGCGGCGTATAAATAGAAATTCCGATAATGGAGACGGAGAAAAAAAGGGCTTCTGTGTGAGCGCGAGCGAGTGTACTTACACGAGGACGCATCATTTCCGAAGGTGTCGGATGAAAACCGTTGCGACGCGAGGCATTATCGTTACAAGGAGACGGAGGGATAGAAGAAAAGCGCCGGGGGGAAGGTGTGCACACGCCGAGGAGGAATTCCTTTGGGATCGGGCGTCTCGGAGAGTTTCTTTGTGCGAGCGCGCGATGATGGATGCTTAAGAGGGTTCATCGACATCGAGGCGCGCCCTTTTTCGTTGGCAACGATTCTGAGATGCCGGAATTAATGAGGGGGGCCGCGAGGTGCTTTCGATACTTTCGGCCATCGCGATCTGGATGTTGTTGTTTGGGTGGTTGGATGGGTCTGGGATTCGCGTGGGTTTTATTGTTTTGAGGTAGGTTTGTTGATGATAGGCTGGGTGTTGTAGAAAATTAGAGGTCTGCGGGTAAAAAGCTGGATGAATAATGGCGGTTTTAAAGGATTTTACCTGAAAAATATACAACTCAATTCATATGGTATTTTTGACTTATACTCTAGTTTTATATAGATTAACAATTGCTCCTATATAGAATATACTGCTTCGTTTCTATACTATTTTAGAATGACATTTATCTTTTGGAGGTTCAATTCGAGAATATCCAAATTTTCAAAATATAGCGGGTGAATTTCCGGAAAATTTGTTCGACCTTACATTTGACAAATAATGCTTAAATGATATTTATAAAAAGATTTCTACCGGTGTGGAGTTGTACGTAATTTAGAATGATGGATGTATATTCTATTAACGTTCACGTATTAATGATTTAAATAATTCCAGTTTTCACTTCTACTGAATGAATAACTTTTATGTTATCAATAAAACCCTTTGCAGAAAATGAAATTTATGACTGGAAAAATAATTATGTGCCTTTTTGAGTGGAAAATTAAATAAACTCCACTTAGGACCTAACTATTCGAGTTAGGATCCAAGCCTATTCAAACGTACTAAACAAACGTACTATACAAACATTTTCGAAAACGATTGGTACTTTCCCTCAATACACCCATAAAAATATCCCATCAAAACAGTGTCAACATTACCCCACTCACCAGCCCAGACCCAGTAAAAAAAAAAACCCTAAAATCGCCCCTCTATCCCCCCCCCCCCCCCTACCGCTTAATTTCGCAGGACAATTAAACCGTCTCAGGAGTCCCGGCAGCAGTTCTCCACGATATCGCTCGCGCCCAGTCCTCGAGGTTTCTCTCTGTCTCTCCCTCTTAAGCTGTATAAACAGTTACGCGCGTTGGTTTACGTTCGTGGAAATGGCAGGAATCGCCGAAGAGCGCAGCGCCTGCCCATTAAAGGAGAGAGGCGACGACGTCGCGGTAGCTTGGAACGAAATTCTCCTGGTTATCACTTGGTCTGAATCTGCAAGGCAAGGAGGTTAATGAATCGTGGGGATTTTCGGGGGAGTGGTGTGAGTCGGGAACAATAGATTTAGGAGCTGCGAATAGTTTTGGGAAAATTGAGATTTTGAGGTTTGTAGTGTGCGGGTGTAGTGGAATGGGTGTCACGAAATTTGGTTATGTGGATCAAAAGGATGTATTGACTTTGGAGATTAAAATATCTCGTTATTCAATGTTTCATTGATAATTGGTTGAACTTCGAAATTAATTGAGTTTAGCTATTCTTCCAGATGATAAAATCAATTAAGTAACTCAGTTGACTATGCTAGCCAAGTAACTTATAAGTTAATTAAACGACTTAAAATGTAGTGACCAGTCAAAACTTAAGAAGATTAATTTAAAAGGATTAATAACATTATTACTAGATGATGTAAATCTTCTTTTCCAATATCTTCTGTATTAAATCAATACGAACCTTTGGTCACAATTCGAGAATTGATACGCTTAGTTCGACTCTTATTCAAGTAGAAGAACAATAAATTTGAAAAGAAAACCCAATGGAAACCCTTTCTTCTCTACACCCAGCCACAAAAAGAACAACCCCACTTCCATAAATTTCCCTCCACGACCTCGACAACAGCGATGTTATACCGCTACTCTCCTAAATTCTTTTCCGCACATTTCATCCGTTCTATCCCGTGCACTCAACGATAAAAGACTCGAGGTACGGCACTAGTCGAACGGCAGAAAGGATCTAATGCTCGATTTCCGTGCGGCATCGTCATCATCATCATCGCCATGATCATCCTTGCTTTCAACGGTAGGAGGAACTCGGCGCGTAATCGCTGCAACTGTGTCTGGTTTTCCAAGGCGCTTGAGGTAAGAGGAAACCTTCGCAGCCAGGTAAAAGCTACTTTGTGGTGCGGAGGTGATTTGCTCGCGACTTTTGAGTTGAGTCATTAGGATCGCGGGACCCTGAGGAGTAATTTGATGAATGGTTGCTTTGATTCTGGGCTACAGGGTTTGGATTTAACGGATGAAATTTTTAAGATGAGATTAACAAAACAAAGAGCTTAATATTTTCAAAATTTATATAATTTATCTACAAGCTTAAAAGTTACTTATTTAATAATCAAAATATTGTCTACAGAGAACAGGATTTCACTGAAAATCAATCGACAAATATTTTGCCGCACACCTGTCAAAGCTAATTCCTTCGATCTCCAATTCGCAACCAACGTTTAACAACTCAACAACACGATCACACGTCCTATCAACCCTTGCGATCACAAATGCTTCATCAGAAGCAAAACAAACACACATCCCGCTCCCATACACCACATACCCATCCACCGTAGCGCTCTACCTGCGAGTCCCTTCGCTCGCTCAGCACCTGGCGCATGTATCGTGTCGCGCGCTGGGTCAATGATCCGGCATGCCGATGCACACGCGCAGCCGTGTTGTGTACGTATCTAGGCGTGCCTCGCGGCCCACCGGAGTGTGTAACGTCCCGAGAATCTGGACTAGGATGCATTTGTATCTGAATATACAGCTAGCGTTTTGCGTCTGTGCCAAAAAGCGAGAATCGAATTGGACGGGGATGGGTAGGGAGATGTTTCTGGGACGGTGCGATTCGATTTGCGCGGGTGAATGCCGGATATGATTGGCACGTCGGGGAAGATATGCGCGAGATTTGAAGGCGGGTGGAACGTGGATTTGCTGATGGTTTTATTTGAATTTTTGTTGCGCTGGAGAAGGTTGCGCATTTTATTTTGATGGTTAGTTGGGTTCTTTTTTTGATATGAAAAAAATGTTTATGCTAAAATTTATCTGCCTTTGATTTGCATTTTTCGTTGCAGAGTAATATTTACTTTATGTGAATTGTAAATTAAAATCTACAAACGTAAGCGGGATTAAATTGAAACGAATTAGCATATTTTGTACAGTAAAATTTAACAAAAACAAGTAAAAATAATTCTTATCCTGTTTTCGTAAGCATTCTAATCAGAAAATTAAACAGAAATAATCTTGACATCGCAAGATTTCTATCAACGCCCAAAAACATAATATCTTCAGACAATCGACTTACAATAAAAAAACCAGACTATCCCATAAAGGCAATCGCCTCCCGACAATTCAGCGATCTCGCAACACCAAACCAGAAATCGATCAAGCCCCGCGAATGCTCTTTAAATCGTAACGACGTATACACCCGCGAGTTTCGATTTCAAAACCCTCTTCGCGCCAACCCGGAATCGCGGCTGCGCGCGCTTTTAACCGGCGATTGACGCGCGGCCGGTTGTATAAATCGCGCCGGCACCGGGACTCGCGCCAAGTTTTCTCCTTTGATACGGCATATTTCTCTGTTACTCTGTTTTCCCTTTGAACGTTTTGCCGGCACTTTGAATCATGTTAACGCTCGCGCTCCGGCTTGTCCGAGATTTTAGTGCGCGGATGTGGCGAATTTGGGAAAATGAATTGCCAAGAGTTAACGAGACTTTATTTTTGGGGTGTGGATGGTGAGTTACGGTGCTGTTTTATTAAGAGAAGTGTCCGATTTATGCAGCTAATTTGGAATTAGGTCAAATTATAATTAGATTAAATATACTATGATAACTATAAAATATATTATTGTTACGTTGGAAAGCAATTGATCGAAAAGCATTAAATATTTAAAAACTGCTAATTGAACTGATCTCCGTGAAAATCTACGAAGTGTATAATCGCCGATCCACAACCAAACGTACGAAAAATTCAGTCAAACGAACACCGTCAAAGAGGAAACAATAATTCGAGCTTGAAATTGCACATGTTTATCAAACTGCAGCCGTTGTTGTCGACTAGCAAGTGTATAAAGCTTCTCCATTAAAGTGGAGGAAAATTTTACTTTGATATACGAGAAGCCTCGTTGCCGCAAACGAATGAGCCACTTATGGCTAATTGTAGTGTGCAAATACAGAGGTCCTTTTGGCTTCATAATTCTAGGTCTACTTTGAAAAGCCTCGCTTCAAAAATAAACTGATGGTGCTTTGCAGAAAGAGTATTTTGGATTTTTGAAATAATAATTTTAATAAGCTTTTTTTAAGAATATACTTCAAAAGTTTAGACTACATAATATTAGGATTTCTTTTCTTAAAAAGCAAGAGTTATTACTCGTTATTGGTATACATATTTATAAAATAAAATTTACGATGAAATTTTTCAAAACTCAAATTGTGTTACAGAGTTTTTCTTTTAATGACAATTGCACATTTGACTATTACAAAGACGTTATTTTTACCTAGATTGATGTTTTTAAAACATTTTTTTTATAATATAATTTGGTCTTACCATAAGTATAAATTAAGTAAATAAATGGCTTACCCAAAAAGTGATTTTACATTATTCACTACAAATAGATCTTCAAATTGTCTTACCTGAAACAAAAACAAAATTATTTGTTAATATTATTATTATTAAAGTAAAAAATTCAATATAATTATAATCAGAATATTAAAAATCTCTGAATGCAATAATTAATAATATTAAATTCTAATTATTATCACTCGTGGAAACATTGTCTCGATACATATGCATGGTTTAAGCAATGACGTCAGAAGCATATATAAAGCCATTTAGGTCAAACGATATTTTTAATTTTTAAATTCATGGGTCACTTAAAAATTATAAAGTTTAATCTGCCTTTCAAATTATAATAATTACATATTTAAAAAGTAATTGTTTAATAGTATTTTAGATTTTGAAAATTGCTTGTTGTTCTTCCTTAATAAGTTCATTCTACTCGCTACAGAACAAATTAGGGCAATTCACAGCTAGGAATTAATCTCAATACTCAAACTATCAAAATTCTATTCGTTAACTTATGTGCAATTCAAATTTCACATTCCAGACAAGACTCAGCTCGAAAATGTCGCTGTCGGTGTAAAATCGAAAACAACCACCGTAGGGAAGCTTTGTAAGTGTTGGCATCGGGGAACCGTAGGTAACGCAATAGCCGCCGAGATCCTAGATCCTATTTTGCATAAAATTACAAATCTGCGGAATAGGAAAGACGTTCGTCAATTGAATCAAAGTTGATATCCATTTCCCGTATTCGCAACTTTTGGATTCTGATATTTGAACATTGGATTACGTGAGTAATTAAAGAAAAAAATCGTTTAATAATTATCTTTGTATTTTTCAGGATTCGAGTCTGTACATATTTTCAATTTTTCTTTTGAATATCGTCAACTCTTAATCTCAAATTTATTCGCATAAAAATGTATATTTAAACGCACGTAAAACTCTTTAAACAAATAATAACATTTAGTCGAACTCTCCAACCGCATATACATCTCTAACAACTAACTCTCCATTCAAACTGACGCATCCACTCCAGAATCCACCGATTTCAGTCGATACAATATTAGTATCAAACTCAGCACATCCCTCCCAATAAAACTGGCAACGACGCATCGACCAATTCCCGATAAACAGTTCGCCCAATCGCGTATCTACAAAATAGTTCGAGGAGCATATGGCTCCTGCACAGGAACGCATACATGCGGCTTCTTCGCTGTGCATATCGTCACCTGCCAGGCATGAGAGCTTGGAATGCCTTCAGCGAAAAGATTGACCCTTGGGCGCGCGTGCACAGGTGCAGAAAGACGTTGGTTAAAAGAGCTGAGGCGACCTTGGGCATAATTTTCATCGACCGCTCATGAGGGCGTAATTGTACGAGAGGATCTGTTAATTCTGGCTGAAATACAGCGGATGGAGGTTCGTGAAATTTGAATTATTGTACGTTTTGTGTTAAATAATTTGAGGTTTGGTATGTGGGAAGAGCTAATTTGTCGGATGAGTGATCAGGAAATTGAATTGAGTTGGTTAATATTGAAAGAAAAAGAATTAACAATTTTGGAAAAAGTTATGAAACTTATATCAGAAGATTGTTTTTAAAGGGATTTATTTGCAGAAAAGCCATTCTGGAAATTCAATTAAAAGTTAACCAGCAATTCTCATATAGATGTTTTAGCGTCTGTAATCACCGCCAAAGTTGAAAGTATAAATCACCAATCGTTTAAAAAGCAGTAGAAGTCAAACGAAAAGTTTTATTCCTTTAATACTTATATAGGTGGGTTGTATATCACCACACTATTAAGCATCCCATTAAATCTTTATAAGTTTAACAATATTAAAAAAAAAAGTAATAAAATAAGTACGTACTTGTGCGTTTCTTTTATTATATGCACATCAATTCTAGGAAATAAAAACGAGTAGAAAACTAAACATAATTCATCTGCCATTACGAAATTCCATTGATTATATGTATTTAAATATTTTACGATTAGTACCATTTCTAACTACCTAATTTATTTGATATCTTAGAAAAAAGTTGTTTAATCAGCGATTAATGTCTCTTACAATTACCAACAAATGTAAAAAACATTATTTGAGCGTCCCATCAATCTACAATCTTACCAACCAAAAATAACCAACCAAAAGTTTACCCTTCACCAACAAACCCTCACGGCACTCCATCGACCATTTCAAACTCAAAACCCAACAAAATTTCCAATTCTCCTTTGCCATAGAGCTCAGTGTAAACGCGGCGCACGAAAGGCAAAGGGAGTCGCGTGCCTCGTACCTGCGGCGACGTCATCCTGCGCGCGTACTGGCCGCGGCCTCCCCACACCTGGGAAAATAATCAATAAAGAACAAACTCGCGGCCTGCGGTCAGGCCTGTCCTCCTCCTGCTCTCTGTACACTCTACAGTACGTGCATGTTACGCGCGAACGCTAATGTCGGCGCGAGGAGGGTGGCGAGGGTTTTTTTTGGAGTTTGCGATAGAATGAAGGAGGGTTTTGTTTGAGATTGAAGAGGGTTTTCGATGGGGTAGGTGAATGTGAGTTGGTTTTTCAGTTTTGTATTTTGGAGGGAGATGTGGATGATTTTTAAGGTGTTTGAAAGGATCGAGGGAGATTGGAAGGAAAAAATTATGAATTTGTAATATAAAAAAAATACGTGGATAGGTAGTCATGATTTATGAACAACCACATAGGCAGAATTAATTTAAATATATTAATTAATCTGAAACTGTACTGATACTGACAATTATAATTTTAATAATTATTTTCAGAAGGTATCGAAATTACTTACAGAGAACATATTTTAGGCTTCATTAATTGTGAACATACTTTTGAACAATTTAAAAGTACATGAAACAAAACGTAATAAATTCTTTCTTTTAGCTCTTAAACTAAGGCTGAGTATACGTAAAGTCGCTGTCGTCGTGACAACGACGATAAAAATCTTTACCACACGAAATTTTTTTTTTAATTTTCACACGACTTTCTTATTTTTATTTTTAGTTGCCTTTAAGGAAATTTTTTGAGAACAAATGACTGTATATATACACCTAGGATCATGTAGTGGAGGTAGAAAAAGGTACAGTGCGCGAGCTGGATATATGGTAATGAAGATTAGATGCAATCAGATGTAGATTAGGGACCTGGAATAAACTCAAGGACTTGGTCGTACATAAGGTCGTAGCTTTATATTTTAAGGAAATATTGTAAGCTGTATTGAAGGTCCATTAAGCGATTCGAAAAGTTATCACAAGTGAATTTTTAATAGTAATTTTGTTTTACTTTTTCTTATATAATCATACTCTTGTTTGTTTTATGTTTATACTATTTATGTTTTCTATTTACACTATGAAATCAAAGTTTACAAGCAGAAATTATATTGCGAAAAAGTAAAAAGAAACAGCATTGAATTGGTAATTTAATAGACAATAAAATTTTAAAACAAATTAATAAAATCCCTTCGTGGAATAAGTCACTCATGCGTCAATGAGTTTCACAAAAACTAGCGCTTTCAGGAAGAATAATAGCAGGAAGCCACGGCTTTTCTGTGTTTTATTCGCAGAAAAGAAATGGCTTTTTAACTTTCGCTTAAACTGTTTACTTTTATATTCTCAAGTCTGCAATACTACTTGTACGCTCCATTGACCAATCGTAAAAAAAGTTTAAGTTCTAGATTAGTGCGAATAAATGATAGAGCTAAATAAAAATGATTCAATATATTATACAAATAGTTGTACGACATGGCAAATTGTAATCAGCCTATTTAGTTTTTCTAACATAGTACAAACGAAAATAACGATTAAAAGCAGTAAATTAATTCTATTTAACTGCAAAAACGATTTGTATTTCATATAAATTTGGTTCCCGTAATTCAATTTCTAAAATCAAATTGTTGGGTCCTTTTATGACCTGTAAACTCTTACATATCAATTGCTAAACATCGCTAAAACCTTCTCGTGCTATAAAAGACTCATATGAACAATAACCAGACAACAAAAACACCCTCTAATTAAGGTCCTGAAAAGATCCCATCCCCAATCCTGAACCACCATCCAGACTATCACTCCAAACTAGGAACAACACAGAAAAGCGCTGCTCATCATCCTAACGAGCAAAAACCATTGCGCAAACCCAATTAAAACTGCCAAATACGCGAGACGATTTTCACGCCGTGCACACAGCCGTTCACCTACTACATAAGAAATAAGCAGGAGCGCGTTTTCGCACGCTAACGCGAATCGATGCTCGGTCACGCGCGACTCTACCGGTGTGCGTGGGCGGCGAGCGCGATAATTACATTATTGTTTCGTAATCCGATGAGAGTTCGAGCGCGTAAGTGTATACCGGAAACGCATGAGGACGATCGGGCGACGATTAGGCTGGGAAAGTTGGTGCCCCGAAGAGAACGGCGCGGGAACACGAGTCGATTTGGTTTTCCGATGTCTACCGTTACGCGCTGTACCTTGTGATTAAGCCGTTTTCGCCTGAGTGCATCTGTGCTGGAGATCGAAGTGATTTTTGAAATTAGTGGTAATGAAGGGTTTGTGGGGTGGCTTGGCGTTACTTGGAAAAGGTGTCAGATAGTGCTGAAAAGTTTCTGGTTGTTAAATAAGAGTTAGCATTTATCGTTTTTGTTGATAATAAAATTTGGTTAAATAATATCGTATCATTATATTGAAAAAGAAGAAAAATTTTAAGTCTTTACGATGGATTGAATGCTTAACTATTGCTTACTTAAGTATTGCAAGAGTAAATATTCAATTTCCTGTAAAATGACATCTGTAACTATAATAAATAGAGTATTAATTAATTTAATCTGTAATTACTACTCGTTACACATTGTAAATTTCACCTTGTCACAAGTCTTTAAAGAGTCTAGTTCCGTATTGGACATCGAAGCAGTGCTCAGCGCGTAAATTCGCAAAGGTATAACGGTTGTATGACGAACATTTACCTTACCTTGATGAGGTGTTTGAAAAATACCGTTTCGCAGCTAATAAAAGCTGGTAATTTCGAAATAACACCAGAGTAGTCTATTGTTGGGTAAGCCTAGGAAGTGTACTCATAGCAGCGGAAAAAATTTGTCCCGAGCATTTTCATCCGTTAGAAGCAATAAAAATGGGCGCACAGCAGAGAAATGCAAAACTGCCGAAAGAAAGTAGCACAGTAGTATGGTGAATTAGGACTGAAGAAAAGATATGCATTTTGTTTTCGAATGAAGTGATGCTTCGAATCAAGGTTAATGACGGACTTCAGGGTAACTGTTGAAACTTCTGCAAAAGGACTATTAGCATATTTTCTATGAAATGGTTCCTTACAGGAACTATTTGGTATCAGAAAAAGTTAAGTGCTCGAGATAAAACTACAAGGCGCAAGTATTGTTTTTTGACAATGGCAAGAATGTTTTCAGAGCCTGAGAATACCCAGTCGTTATTATACATCTCAAAGCCGGTGATTTGAAGAATCAGTGCATAAAATTGACGTTCTTGGTTGCGACAGAAGATAAGGATCGACATAAATTTTAACCTTCTGCGAATATCGCAGTGTATCATTATTGGCTAATCTTCTTTAAAATTTAGGCTTGCAATCTCTTTGTCGGAATTGCAAGACATTCTTCTACAGCTATTCTAGTTTCTTGAATTAATTTAATAATACAATGCTGTTTCTGTGTATCAACTTATGTAACAATCCCCACCAATAACACACACTATAAAAGATCATGCTAATCCAAATACCTCTCTTTATTGCACCAGTACCTTTTTCCCTGAATCATGCTAGTCGTTTCCACAATTCTCCCCTTTTCAACTCAATCATCCCTGAAACTCAACATTTTCCATTTCCCTACCTACATCTCTATACATAGCTGTATTCAACGCTTTATAATCTCGCACCACGTAATCTTCGGTTAATTTCTGGTTCGCAGTCCCTTATCACTCGACAATGTGTCGGCGTTCTCGCGTTGAAACAGAGAAACGCTGCGGGATCCCTCGTGCTTTACGAGCGTAAACGAGCGCAAGCAATTCGACGGCTTTTCCTGGCGCTGAGCGCTGAGTTTCACCGATTGTTGCGCCGCTAAGCTTTATGCTTTTCTTCCGTTAGTGCTTGGACTCTTAGGGAACCTTTCTCGTTAATTCTATTGTTCTTTTACAGGTTTTACTTTGTCTTGCTGTGGGCTTTTTATCTGGATTGGATTTTGCTGTTTAAGGTTTGAAGGGCTTCGAATGATTGAACGGAAGTTAAAAAGAAAAAGATCAAATGTAGTGTGCTTTATCGAATGGTTTTTAGTATTTGACAGACTATTGTTGAAATAAGTTATTGTCTGATACATCGTATGTACGAATGAATGTGTATCAATATGTGCAAAAAACTTTATTAAAAATTATATTATTTCATTTGTATTTCTTAAACAATACATTTTCCAACTGTTCAGTAGAATTTTACAGACATTGCATCATCATTAAACAACTGATAAAACAATCACGGTAAACCAGCCCCGTAAGCCCCAACAAAACCGAAACAATATCTTATTTTTCTACACACTTCAATTGTATCTTACAGCCGGTATTTTTTGCCCCTCTCTATTTACCCACCCATCCGTAACTTTTTCTCTTAATACCACCAGTGATGCAGGTCCTACCTCTGTTTTTCTTTCTTTCTCTCTTTTTCTCTCTCAAGAAATCAAGAAACTCAATGATCCCGCTCGGCTCGCCGTGATTCGGCAATAAAACAAGCCAGCGTTAAAAAAAACACTTCACGGCGTGGACCTTTTCCCAAGAGCTCATCCCAAGTACTCAACGAAAGGGAACCGAGCCGAACGTAAAAAGCTCACGGCTGTTAAGGAAACAAAACGAGAAAGAGATTGAGAGCGAAAACGACACTATGCTCTCGCCAGGTGGAAGAGGAGACGGATAGCGCTGAGGAATGAATCTCTACTGGAAATGTGATGGTTATTTTACTTGTAATGTTTAACTTAAATTATTTTAATGTAAAAGATTTTTAAATATTGCGGCTGAGTTTTTGGTATTAATTAACGAAACAAATGGAAATTTTAAATGAACTGTGAATATTTAGCAGAAGTTCATCTTTTACATTTTATAACTTCCTAAGAGGTATAAGTAATTATTCGTATTTTATTTTATTATAATAAGTATAATAATATTTATGATAAGATACTGAAATGAATATAATTGACATTACTTCACGTGCGTACTACAAGCATTAAATTCTATTTACCGGTAGCATACCAGAACCTTTAAACACTGTCTACCGAGTTTGTATTATATTGTGCAATAAACAAACATATCCTTCTAACTATCTAATGTTATTTGCTCTACCAACGTAAATTTATTACAATATCGTTTACACTATCTAGCATCTCACCCTATCTATACATCTCCTAAGCGAAGCTCATTAACGTCTCCGCAGACCTTGCAAATTTCACAAACAGCACCGCGCGCATCAAAAAGACCAAAACGCCCAACAAAATGGCATATCCTGCATCAGCTGCAAAAAATTAAATACCGCAAAAAGGTACCCGAAGCCAGCAGCAGCGGACAAGGCCCAAAGCGATTACGCCACGGACCGACGCTGCACACGACGACGGCGACCGCGAAGGCTGACCGTGGCTCTCTGGACTTTCGAGGGCGACAAAAACGGGGGCTTCTCGCGCTCTCGGCGAGGACAAAAAAGCTTAAACTTATTCACCGCGGCTCTGTACAATTCGAACTTCCGGTTACGCTTTGTGCAGGGAAAATGGCCGGCTGCCTGACGGAGAGCCAAGCTGGGTGCAATGATGAGAGCAGTAGTTTTTCCACAGGTGGATCTGCGTTGTATTTTTAGGAGAGTTTTTTTTTGTTTAATTCGTGGATTTTGGCGTAAAATGTGAATGTAGCGCGAGTTGATTAACTCATCTTTATCACCGATTTGCTTTGTATATGATCGTTAAATTAGATAGCTTATAGGAAAAATTAGGACGATTCTAATTAGATCATTTATTTGAATGCTTTTGTATTGACAAAATATTAAAAATGCATAATAAAAGCGAATGAACATCACCGATTATAGAACTATTCTTCCGACACAATCTAAATTCGCTTGTATACGCTTACTCCTGGAGAAACTTTTACTTTTACTTTTCACTCGAACAATGGCTCTATTAAAAAGAAATAACATAAAGAACTCAAGGACTGGTAAAGTATGAATGATTATCGGTATCATCGGTTAATACTGAGAAACACCTCTCACCGATTAATGAAAATTGGGCCACTAAGTAGGCCTGCCAGTCTCTTTGTTAGCGATACATAATGCTTTGGCTTACATTCAAATTTTTAATTCGCTTAATGAATGATGAGAAAATTATGTATTTGATGTGATGATTTAAATTGATGGTAGCTTCAAATTTAAGTATTTAATAAACACTGACACTTTAATAAACGTGAAGTAAAATACATTGATTAAAAATACTTTTAATCATTAGTAAACATTTTATAACTTATTTTACAATCTTTATCGAAAAAACTTTATTTTATTAAGAACGCTAGCTCAACGCCAACAAATGAAACACATTTTTTATCGACCCTAAGTACTAAAAGAGCATTTTTCGTCGAGTCCGCACCGGAAAGGCTTCCAGCCGGCTGGCAGCTTCGCGGCTGGCTACCTCCTATACATATCGATTCGATTCGTCAGGTTAAAATTCGTGACTCCCTGGAAACGGAAAGGCGTCCGTCCGTCCATGAAAAATCGAGCAGCCGTCGACCGGTAATTTTCGAGGATGCTTCTGACTCGACCTGAAGCTTGCGAGTGAAGTTGTTTTTTTGGGAACTTCGAAAGCGGATTGATGACTTCGAAGTTTGAAGAGAAGTATTTTTAAATCTAGATTTTTAATGTTCG
>JAPYZA010005157.1:0-15016 GCA_030522685.1 Eupelmus azureus
AAAGAAAAAAAGTTGCAGTATTTTCGAAAAGTAGAAGAGGAAAAAGAACAAGATAAGAATAAGTGGCTGACATTTGCAAATAAGTTGAGCAAAAAAGGACTAAAGAAGAAGAGTATATTTGCCACTCCTGAGAGTACGAATGGCCGAGTTGGAGTTGGTACCTGTGGCATCAACGGTAAAGAAATGACAAAGTTTAACAATTCTCAAAATAGATGGAAACGAGGATGTTAAACCTGATGTCGGCTTCTACGCTGCGTAGAGGGAGGACACAGCACTGAGCCCTCTACGTCGACTCTGGTTCGAGTCTAGACGATCGAAAGCTCGCCCTAAGCTTGGTGTCGGCTACACCACCCAGTTCGGTCGGCCTGGAGCGCTGACACCTCTCGATGAGCGTGGGCGGCGGGCCGTAAGGCGCCGCTTTTAGAAATGCTAGAGGTTCTGGGGACCGCGCAGCTATGTTTACCTGGAGCGCTGACCTCTCGATGAGCGTGGGCGGCGGGCCGTAAGGCGCCGCTTCTAGGAGGTCCGGCATCGAGGCGTCGACCTTGGATGCTCGCTCCCTCCGAAGCTGGATGATTTATATAGACAGGAGATCGCGCTTCCCTCCGCATGACGGCCGGGACTATCGGGTCGCGCCACCTAGCGGTGCGCGCGCGAACTACTGCCCGCTGGCAGTGCGTGGCGCGGTGTGCGGTCTGCTGGCGCGAAATGCTTGACCGCGCGGAGAGTCTTATGTTACTTAGTTGTTTATAATTATAAACCACTAAGTAGGCAGGTAACAAACCAGTATACAAGCTAATTTACATCACTAATAATTGTACATATATTCAAAATTTTAGATTGTAAATTTTAATATGATGTAATGAATAACACATTTGTCGAATAAAAAATAAAATTTCAATAACTAATCTTAAAGTTGACATAACTTTTGAAAAAATATTCTAGAAATAAATCTATTCTTCCGTTCATCTTCGAATAGAGATCATAATATTATTTTAAACAACATTCTACGATATAAAGTAAAATGTTTCATGAAAAATATTTACCGAGCATAAAAAGTATCACAGCAGAAAAGGCAGTATAAGAAAGACCCAGAGCTCTTTCTCCGCGCTAATACAAGATTTCGCATGAGACGAGTGCGACTGCTCCGCTGGGGTAGATCTTCCCCGTAAACACACAGTCGAATAAAATAGATGGCAAGCGCAGCCGCAAAAACACGGCAAAAGAGACAAAATAGAGAAACGCCCACACAGACAGTCGGGCGCGTATATAGGGAGTTCTCGCGCGGGACTGGTATAGTCGGCTTCAAAGTGCCGGCTAGCACACGAGGGAGAGAGTGGCTCCATGCATTATTCATTTCGGATCATGACTGATACGCAGTACGTGGCATTTTTAAAGCGGCGCTCACCCTCTTGCTTTCGAATCACGATTCGTCGATCTTCGGCCGACGGCCTCTTACAGTGGAACGAGGCGCGGGTCGGTCAGCCGCGGGTCCTCCCTTCCTGTCTGGCTGCGCGAACTGGACAAAAGGACTAGTGTGGAGAAGCGGCCCGAGGACTCTTTGTGGACGAGTTTCTGGTCACTTCATATTTCACTTTAATCCTGCGACTCTCTTTTTGATTTATCATGATGCTTTCTCTCTTTCTCTCTCCCCTCTCCGCGGATCAAATTCATCAGCAGAGGAGGAAAGGTAAGATTTATCGTGCGAGACAATGGCCCGTGCATCACTTTTAAATGAGACGCACGTGAATTCTGTCTTAGCGGAATCTTTTATTGAAAAGTGTGAATGATTATTTTTGTCGATGTATAATGAGGAAAGCGTGTATTTTTATGTACGTAAAAAACTCAATGTAAACAACTAATTACTTTTATTAACTAATTCAAATGATTTTTATAAACTATAAAAAGTAACTGGTAGATGAATTACATAGAAATTTTTGTTTATTTGGAATAGTTAATTTTGTCCTTAGTTGAAAATGTTTTCAAAATCTTTGTTTCTATCAAATTAGTAAAATTTTATCCGCAGATTGATTAATAAGACAAAATAGTGATCATTTTTAAACGTAAACTAAAACTACATTTCTTTAGTAATAAATTTTTTCTAAAGAACATATTGAATTATTAAAATTATAAGGTCCAAATTATTACAAATTGAAAATCACTCAATTTGCATATTAAAAGATTCTGAAGGAATTTTTCGCAATTTCCGAAATGCGCTGGAAGCTCTACTAAAACATAGTTTATAGTTGGAAAAATGAAGATCGTAAAAGATCTCGTTGCGGATGAGAGTTCGACGGAACAGGCAGTCGTAATAAAGCGGCGCTTTTGAGGTCTCGGGTTCGGTGTCTCGTACAGGTACAATAAAGCCGGCCCAGCAGGCCGCCGAGTTGTAAAGCAGCTTCGCAGCGGGGGCGCGCGACACGCCGTCCCATTGCGGGTGCTAGCTGCAAACTGCTCGAAGTGCCGTTAACGAAATCAAGCCCGGAGAGTGTAAGCAGCTCGGCTTCCATAAACAGACAATACGTCTCCTGGGTGTGCATTAAATCTCTCTCACTCAGTTTATTCGTTTGTAATGATGCAGATTTAATAGAGTCCATTTGGACGCCGTGAATTTAACTTGTAGTGGATCCTGTGTAATTGAAATTGAGGTGATTTTCATTTATTTTCGAGAGAAAATTTATGTTTTCATTCACGAATTCGTATATTTATAGCTTATTGCAAATATTTATAGCTTAATCCAATTCTGTGCTTTATACCTTATAGAATTTTTTCATCCGAGGCATCGTCTGAACAGCAATGAGCCTTTAATCGCGGCTTCCGAGTATACTATTTCTTCATTCCGCGCACGATTCAAAAGCACCCACTCGACCGATTTCGATTTACGTGAACTCATTTTCTGCAAAAATGAATCCTCTGTGGAACATCTGCTTTAGAATTTTCATTTAAGGCTTAATGCTCTGTTATTTCAAAAATTAGCTCAATGAACAGAAATAAAAGAAAATTATAAATAATCTTTTAAGCGGGAAATTCGTTGAAAAGAATTTAATGTTTGATGTTAGTGTAAGTATTATATGTATTCTAAATATATAATTTCGAAGTTTATTCAATAATAAAAGACAACAATTCACTAAAATCAGAAATCGATCTTGTGAGGTTGCATTCTGCCTGCTCTTCTACTTTAAGTATTCCATGGGGTGATTATTTAAAAAAGTATCGAAGGTCGTTTTCTTATTTTTTCTTTTTACAATTTCTATTGCAATACAAGAAATGCTAACTTAAAAAAAAAGAAAGGACAAATATTTATTCGACAGTTATATTTTAGACGTTTACCAAGGAGAAATTATAGCGACGCTTAAAAATAAATGAAAAGAATAAGCATCTGCAAGACCATTTCTAAACCTACTTCTAAAAAGAGTTTTCTTTAATATCTTATAGTAAAAAAAAGAAAACATTAAGCAAAAGCATTAAAAATCAAAAACATTTTATTTTTCCGTTTGAAATTAAAATTTATTTAGCGCGCAATGATTTTCGCATCAGCGCCTCCTCGCGCTAAAGCCGACTGTAAAACTGCAATCCAACTGCGGCAATATTGTTGTTATTAAATTACAGAGAGCGCAGCGCAAACGTGCCTTATTAAGCAATTAAGGTAGTGCACGCAGAAAGAGAAGAGCTCGGTAAGAGAGACAGAGTTAAATGCCGTAACTTCCATGTCGCGCGGCTTGTCTTACCAAAACAGCCCCCAGCTTTTCTCGGAGCGTGAGTTCTCGGGTAAAAGTATATGTGTGCGTGAGTCTCGAGCTCTATTTATCTTACTTGCCGCGAGTGAAGAGTAGTTCTTTAGCGAGTGAACGCGTCGGACGTCGCAGGCGGCCCCTCTGCGGATGTTCTCTTTACGGTTAGCGCAGAAAAAGAAGAAAAGAAAATGTACTGCCTAGTCGTGACCGTCTAATTTGCGCTCTCTTATCAGAGGTGCGTCTGGAAAACGAGGGATGAATGTTAAAGATGAGCTAAAGGATTTGATTCTTTGAAAATCTTGTTTGTTTTTAGATTTTTTTTTTCTAAGCTTGCTTGCTTTGTTTGATGGAGATTAAGAGGTGACTTTGTCTTTAACTTTGAATATGGTTTAATTTATTTTAGGTAATTAAATTGTATAGGTTAAGCCGCAGTGCAGTGCTTGTATCTATACAACTTATACAAATGTACTACCAGTTAAACTAGAAAGTTTCTCAAAAGACCTCGTTTTCATAGTCAAATGTAGAAGTAAGCCAAGTTTCTTGAAAAGCTCCTTTCAAACACAAATCGGCCATTCTTCCCCATAAGAGTGTATTCCAAAACTCATTTCGGAAAGACGTATCCTGAAAGGTCATTTTCAAATGAAATTTCAGAATTATTTCTTTCTTCTTATTTTTATCTTAAAAAGTTATTCGAAAACAGCTATTATTGAAATACTTTTTTGTTTAAAAGCTATATATAAAACGTCCTTATTAAAATGATTTTATAGTATCAGCCTTTCAATAAAACAATCGAACGGCATCTGTCGTGCCCAATCTCCAACCAGATCAACCAAACAGACCAAATTAATCAAATGACGCCTTAACCAACCAGTTGAGCATGATTACATCAGTAATTAGCCCACCTCCAGTCAAAATGTAATCCATCAATATCGGCAACAGTGTTTGTCTCTACTCGATCCTTGAGGCGCTGCTCTCTCCGTGATTGCGTGCAAAGCTTAAGGGCTGTCTGCGTCTACGTGACCGCGCCGACCGCGGCCAAAGACGTTTGAACGCTGGAGCCCCTCGCCATACTTCGACAACCAACAAGCACAGCGCTTCTGCATCTAGTGGCAGACGGCACGGACACACGCGCCTACTCTCCTCCGACCTCATTGGCATTCAGGTGCTATCCTGAGAGATTGACCAAATTTTCGTGCTTGACCGACGGATTATTAAGGGGCCGAGAGAGGTGGAATGCTATCGGAGCTTCCGCGGTTTGCCGGGCTCTGACGGCGGGAGCTCTCGTGGCTCTGCTCGACAAGAATCGGAAATTGTAGCTTCGAGAAGTATAGATAAGGTGGAAAAGCGTAATAGGCTTTTTTATTAGCTCTCGGGATGTATCGTTATCGCTTTATTTTCCTTCGCTTATCTTCGTGGCTGGAATAAAGACCTGAGCAAATCGATAAGGTTTGTAAAAAGGTGTATTCGTTTTCTGCATGCGTACCAGAAATAAAAGTACAAAATTTATTACTCGGCTTTATTTATTCGAAGCAAAAGCGCTGGTAATACCTTACAATCGTTTTCCGCTTAAACGATCGACAAAAGCTTCGTGCTTTAATTCTATAGCCGGCTCGATCCGAGCAAGAAAAAAACTGCACGCTTCGCAAGTTTTACGAACTGCATCCAGATGCACAGATAGTCGCGCGGCTCTTTCAATCCCGCATGCGAGCTTTTTGATGTCTGAGACAGCTTCAATCTGTTTCCCCATCTGTCAACCGTAACTCTAGGATTAACGTAACTCGGGCAAAAAAGACCGTGTACAACTCTTTGAGCGGCGCATCCTCTGGTATATACATTCAGCGTAGCGGAAAAATCGCGTAGGCGTTCGATGCTATCAGCGACAAAGAGAGAGAGAGCCGAATGTATGAGCGCGGCTCACTGCGACAGGTATCGACGAATTATTGCGAACCGCGGAGGCGTGGTTTCAGCTGGATGAGATGCGAAAGAGAGCTGAAAAATATAGTAGAGGAAGCGCGGTGAGCTTTAACGAGGCTCGATACGCTATGTGGTTATGGGAATTTCATTACTGCAATAACGTAACGTGTAATTAACATTTTGTTAATTGCGTTATTTCTTGATAGTACTGCTACGTACGAGCTTGATTATTTCGTCTTATTCACGAACGAAATGTGTGCGTGAAATTTTCGTAATTAGAAGAGGCCTTCTGTAATAAATAAATTACACGCAGTAAAAGAAACTGTAAAAAGGAGCGTCGAAGTTTGTGAAACTTTTAATTAAAAAGAAAATCAACTTTGCGCTGAAACTCGAAACTCGACGGTTGGTCGAATAAAATTTCTCCAATAAACATAAATTAAGCTGTATTCCGCTTAAAATAAACAGACAGACCTAGCAAATAAAACAGACTCCACCTAGCCGTCCAAAATCTACATGCGCGGACGTCGGAGAGAGACCCCCCCCCCTCCACCACACACATTCGCATCGAGGGTACGCACGTACGCTCGTGTATCTCTCGGGGAGGAGCGACCGTTTGCACAATTTCTACAGTCCGTACATGCATGCATAGGATCAGACTACGACGACGACGATGAACGAAGCCGAGGAAGCCCCTCGAGGGTACGCTTAGTTAAGTCGACGTCCACCTACATAAAGTGTTTGTCCGCCGCCGCCACCGCGCTGGTTGGCCTTAGAGACTTGACGCTAAGGGCGTAGCGCCTTCCATCATTCATACCAGTGCTCTCTGTGGTTGCACAGTTTTCCCAACCGAGTAAAGCTCAGGGCATTTGTCGCGGGCTCAATCGACCTCATTGATTTCGACTTGATCTTTCGAGCCTTGAGATGGCAAATGTGAGGGGATTTAAGAATGGACAGAGGGATGCTTTTCTATTTGCCCGCGGCGTTACGAAACGTTATCGTCTTTTATTATTGAAACTATCGGGATCGCGTTTCTCATCAATGACAAATATTAATAGTTTAAGCCGCAAATCAATTTGGGTTATATAAAAGCTGGCTGGATGTGTTACAGAAATATCGATACGTCATGATAGAAGCTTTTTAAATGTCCGTGTATTGAAACTTCTTTCGTAAGGTAATTTTTATTGTATTTTATTGACAGTTTGATAGCGATAGTTTTTCATTGTAACTATGTTTTCTGTCAAATTAACTGTGTAAAAATAAAATCATTTCTGCCAGCAGTGGTTCTGTAGATGTAAAAAAGTATGATTTTAGAGTCTCATCGATTATTTAACAGTAAAATATAATAACATATCAAGTATAATATATTGAACGTTAAGAAATAAAAGTTAAAAGCTTAATATAATATCTATGATGAAATCCAATCTTCAGCTATCAGCTCGTGCGATGAAATTCATAAAGAACGACACTCCGAAAACAAGTCAAACGGCGCTTTAACGTCCTGAAATTCAATACATCGAATAGATCCCCGGGTATCGAGAGATCAAAGAGCGGCCAAATTAACACTGACAGTTTTCCCATCGGCACGACACGAAAGTCCGGCTGGTTTTATCCATTAAACGAAATTCGCATTTGTTTACACTCTACCGTGTCAGTATATATATACAGACGGCTGGATTCCGGCCCAGGCGCTGGGGGAGAAAAGAAGAAACTCGAGAGTGGCTGCCGATACTAGAGACGCGCGGGGGGCAATCGCAAGGCAAACGAACCGGACCCTCTTTGCCTCCTCGGAACTTAAGCGCATTACGGTCGAATTAAGCACTCATGCGAAATTCATGAAGCTCTTTGAGATGTCGTCTGGATGTCTTCTTCCCTCTCTGTCTTCTGACACTCTTAAGAAGAGCCGAGCCTCAAGATCTTTGCCGTCCATGAATAAAGTCAAAATACCGAGGTATGTATACACGTATTCTTCTCAGGTGATTTTCGAAACGATCATTGCAAAAATTCTGCTGAACCTGTCGGATCAATGCATCGAGAGACGCTCGAGGGTTTTCGAGATGCTCGTCTTAGAAGGGGCAGCTGGGGACGAGTGTCGAGGCCTTGCATTTATTAATGACGCTAAAAATTGGAACTGCGGATTATGAAGAAATTTCTCGATTGAAGCCCGCCCGCTCTCGAGAGATCGATCCAGTTTAAACGTCGCCTTCGATTTTGCGCTCGATAAAGCCGAAGATATAGCTCAAAACTGCAAGCTAGAAAAACCGAAGCAATTTAAGCCCCGCCACGTTCCATTTAGCCGATTATCTGTTTTCCTCGAGAGAGCCTCTCCCTCTCCCTTTCATTTCCATAAACATTGCGCTCTCTTCTTATGACGCGGCGCTCTGCGAGGCGGACTGCGCGCGACAAATCGCATCCGGCGCGCGCCGAGAGCTGGCGTATATACATTCAGGGCTATTTTGAGAGACTCGCGCCCGAATCGAATCCGATTTCGATGGGGTAGAGGGTAGAGGAAGGCCGTCCCGGAAAGCCAGGTACAGACGTGTTTAGAAGGACATTCGGGGACGTTTCTCGTGCAGCCAATCAAGCACGTGATCTGCATGCGCGGCAATAGCCTTTTCCCGAGCAGCAGCCTCGAGTGCATCGTAACAAGCTGAGATGCGCGCCCTTCGAGGGGGGATGGGGAGGAGCTGGTTCGCCCATACTCGAGGCGCACGTGTGTGGTTATGCCCGATGAAGCTTTTTTTTATTGCTGGCGAAGACGTGATATTGCTTTATCGGAGCTGTATTGAATTTCTTGGGAATTTTTCATCCGCTGTGAATATTGTTGAAGTGAATTTTGAGCTTGCACGAAATGCAGGCATTAGTGCATTTTTAAATCTTAAATAGATAGGAACGAACGCGCAGTATAAGAGCCAAAGTAGCTTGAAGAGGCTAACTACTCCTATAAAGCTTAGCCTTATTAACAGAGCAGTTTATTTTCTTTTATTAAAACAACGTTTATAATGGATTCATTAGCAGCAAATAAGTAAGATAAAACGCTAAGACAAAAGCGCCCGTCTTAATTACTTTTTCTTCCCCGAGCAGTCTATTACTGCAGCTTCCGCTTCGTCATTTTATTGTCTCTTCCCTCGCAGCATCCGGCAAAGTCTCCTAGCGGAGAACCGAAACGCAGCCATATAATGCGACCAGGAAAGCTCCTCTCAATGTATATAAATCCTCCTTGCGGGCGGACCACGCGCGCACAGCTCGAAGGCCAAACGACGCGGAAAATCTGAAAAATATGGCCTGGCCAACCGCTGCTGTATACGTGACCTTATGGCTGAAAAAAATTTTGCAACGCGACTGGAGACGCCCGCTAACGGGTGCCGAATTGCACTCGCGAGACGAAGACGATCATTTCCGTCGGCTATTTCTATGTGTAAATTATTGCCCGGAGTCGATATTGAATAAAGGAAACTCTCGGTTTTGCGCGCCGCTGTATCGAAATCGTACGTCGTTTATGTGCCCATAAGTCTGCGTCGCACTCTATTCGCAGTTAAGCTATCATATCGCATTTGCTGTGGAAACTTTTCGACGTTTGAGCTGCTTTTATGGCAGTGTAATTATATTGACAGAGTATTCCAGTTTTATCGTGCTGATGCGAATGACGTACTATTTTTTTTTACTTTTATGTTTTTATTAAATTTGATACTTTCGAATTTTAAAACAAAATGAAATGGAAGTAAAAAATTAATAGGTACGCTGTTTGTATTTTTTCATAGTACTTCGATGTATATTCATATTTCAGTAAAATTGAACGTAGCTGGATAAATAGAAACCATATATATGTATTAAATTCAATTTTGAAGCAAAATTCAAATTTGATAACAAATATCAAATAACTATTATATTCTCAATACTAATATTTGCAAATTTTTCATAAATCTAATAGTTTAACCATATTTGCTTATTCAAGAAAAAAATGTGAGAGCCCAGGAGTATAAAAACATTACATGCCACATATTTCTGTATTATCTCCATACCTTTATTCCAATAGAGAGGATACGACATCCTCGATGTTCAAAAACATTGAAGTACATGCGGAAACCGAAAACGAAATCCCGTGGCAGGCAACAGCGTAGCCCCAGAACAGGAGAAACACAAGCTCTGCCCTCCGCAAACTCGGAAAAACAATTCCAGTTTATCCATTTCGTCGAGCTTGCAAGAGAGTGAGTGAGTGGAAGAGAGAGAGAGAGAAATCCAGGCAAAGCTATTCCCTTTCCTCTTGTCGAAGCTCTTCCTCCCCGCGGCGAAAGCCTGCCTTCTCTGCCAATCCCTGCTTCCTCTCTCTCTCTCTCTTTGCTCTTTACACTCGACATCTCTAGTAGCGTGAGAGGTGGGCGACTCTCTCTTTCGCGCTCGTTGGCAGCGAGCCGAGTTCGCACGGGGCAGCCGCGATTAGGGTACAGTGCGCACGGTGAGCGCTTATCGGACGCCCGCTAACTTATGGTTGCAGAGGCGCAAGGCCGCCGATAAATCATTCGTCCGCTCTTTCCGAGAGGAGAGAGAGAGCAAGAGAGAGAAGAGGAAGGGACTCTGAAGAGAGTCCGCGTGAGAACTAAAGTGCTTTTAATATAGGTGACAAGCGCGTGGTGCGGCCAGGGCAGAGCTTTTAGAAGCGTTTTGGCTGGGCAGTGCGTGAGCGCGAGCTTTTTGACAGGTGGGCAGAACTGTGGATGTTTAATTGCTGGAAGACGTTGGACGAGCTATTTTCTCGATAAATCAGAGCCTAGAAAGGATAGTTTTATTTTTGGTGATGGAGGTAGATGAGTTTATTAAATATTTTTTGTTGCCTTGCTGGGATACATATTCTGAAAATCCAGGAAGAATATCTGGCACGCATTTCAACAAACCATCTAATCACGCGGTTACCGAAGAGTTGATGGAATCAGAGCGCCAAGGAAGGACTCCTCGTCTTCCAAAATAAATGGAAATTCTTATGGTTCAGGGAGCGGATCTCGAGCGACAGCAATAGAACGCGCGAACCGAGTAAAAGGAACGGTCAGAGTTTCAAGTATCTCTCTCCTCTATAGCTCTTTCAACTAGACACCGCGCGCTTCTATTTCTAGCAACAGTTAAACACGGAATTAGGTAGACGTCCCCAGCTACATTCGCCCTTATATTCAATTACTTAATGTCCTTGCGAGCGACAAGAGTTTATCCTGTCCGTATTTCGCGCGGATCCTGTGCATTGATCTTCCAATTTCATTACGTCTATCTCTGTCTCACTTAGGCCAGTTATTTCAAAAGGAAAGCCACGTTTAGCTTGTACTAAGCTTTACAAAGCCTTTCATATTCCGCTTTAAGTCCGGAAAAGATCCTCAACTGGGATTCTCCATTTTCCCTTGCGCAATTATTTCATGTTTTTACTTTATTCTTTTACCACATTCAAATTATTAATACATTGATTTTGAATTGAAGAAGTTTTTTATTGAAAATATAAATCGCGAAAATTAAGAGTAAGATAATTTTATGATTTCTTATAAGATTTTTCAATACAAATATCTGTATTAATTATTTTTAAGGACTTTTTTATTTAAAAATTTCCATATAGAAATTTAAGGTAGTAAGTTAAACTAACCTGGCTAGTATTAGATTTCTAGGACAGGGATCTGTTATAGATTTCAGAATATGATACTAAAACACAAAAAGTTGCTTTTGCTATTGTTTCTAATTGAAATCGACATTCAATACTATTCACCTTAATATACCTAACAAATTAAGTTTATGCATAATTAAATAATGATCATTATTTATAGCATGAAGTTTAGGAACAAAAACATTAAAATACCAAATTATTAATTTATTCATTTAAGACAATTTTTTTAAAATGCACAACTCTGGTTTAAATATAAGACGCATTTATTTATATCATTGCTGCGCATAAGCAACCATGAAAGACATTTCATTAACGGAATAGTACATTAAAGCAATGCAGATTTGTAACAAAAAAAAGGGAGACGACTAATTACGCTAAACGCGGAAACGCGGAACAGCGGCTTGCTGGACTCGTCCTTTGACTACTGCGCTCGTTGTGCGCATCTCTTTCTACGCAACTCTAGTTTCTTAGTGGAGGCTGGTTCGTTGGCTGCTCTCTCTTGACCTCGTGGATGATCAGCGCTGATGGTGTTGGGTCGATGGGCTTATATGATGAATTACAGCCACTTGAATTAATGCCCTTGGCGAAAATGTAAGTTACGACGTAGCGGAGCGTTCGCTTAAGAGCTGCTGCTTCGTTGAGGGTCCAGGAGAGTTAGCGAGCTTTCGTCGGTCCGCTACCGCAAGAAAGGCGCATAGAGGAGGGAATTGTGACAACGGTGCGAATACGCATTTTTGCACGTTACCTATTTCTTCTTCAGAACTACCATAGTACCGTATTTATTAAGCAAATATAAGAAAGTAAAAAATTTGACCAGTCCAGAGCAAGCGTAATTGCCATCCTCTTTTTCGGCTCGGTAAAAAAGCAAACACGTGTTCTGGGATGCCTCTCTTTATCTTCGTAGTGCATATACTTTTTTTCATCATACCAGCGTTGAAATTACCACTTCTAATCCAGGAACGAAATTACCATTTTCGAGCAGGGTAAATGAAAATGCCTTTTACATGTAATACGCAGATACAATGTGCAATTCAGTATCTGAAGCATTTATTTTTAACTCTTTTCTAAAACATAAAAGCTCTAATGCCACGTATCGGCAACTCAAACTTCATTTCCCCTATAACTCTCAAGTACTACTCGATTCCATTTCATCAGCCAGGCAGTCAGATCGCTCGAAACACAAGTCTTCCTCTCGTAGTGCGCATCACTGCTCGCACTGATTTCCTCAACACGCGTCATGGGAGACTCGATCACCTAGCCGGCATTTCACACTCTGCGCTTTCTCACTCCTTCCCTCTCTCTCTCTCTCTCTCTCTCTCATCCTCTCTTACTCTATCTCTCTGACTGTAGTACCTACGCGTGCCTCGAACTGTTTATCAAGTACCTAGCCGAGCGTTCGAGCGAGGAACGCTAGCAGAGACTAGCGAGCAAACCTGCGAGAATCGACACAGCATTAACGCTCCGTTGAACTAATTGCAGAAGCGTCCAAGGACCCCGGCATCTAATTAAACGTCGAGCTCCAGCGAGCTCTGTCCGTTAATCGCGCCGCCTCCCTTCGATGCTCAGAAGCCACCGAGCTTATATTTAGGCCCGCCTACTTTTATTTACGTCAAGCTAAATCACGAAAGTTTCGCGCCTGGCAAGTAGGCTGCTGAGTGCGGCTAAACTTTCAGCGGACCTGAACTTTAGCGCACGGCCGCCATTAAGTTCACCAGATTGTCCGTCTTCTGGCCGCGCTCAGGAACAATGCGACCTGTCCTGCCTGCCTTTTAATTTGCCTTTTCATTCCATTTAAACTCAGGCAAAACTTGCGCCCAGCCCCGGCCCCTCCGCCGCCTGTCTGTTATTTTCCGCGAAATTCAAATCCTTTAATTTCGCGCGCCTACGAGCTTGCGCTTGGAGCGGGAGCCGTTTTGTTCCGTCCATTGATGGGGAGTGGAATTGACTTATGAATATGAAATAATTGGTCGCGGCGCTGAATATTTAGTGCTTGTGTATTTGAGATAAATTATTTTAAGAGGCTGTATTGAGGCGCTTGCGAGTTGCTTCTACCGAGTCAAAAAGGCGTAAATCTCAATTTCACGCTACAAAAATTTTAAGACTCCCCACCTGCTTTATCCATGAAAGTCTAATCTTTTAAAAGAATTCTTACTCTAACTTTGGCTGTGAAATTTTGTATTATTTTTTATGATCTTTATAAATAAGTATAAAAGATACGATTTTAAGAACGAGAGTATGTTGAAATGTATAAAAAATATAAATTTGAATACTTTGAAATATGTTTTAGTAATAACTATATTTATAAAAAATTAAAAGACTTGTACTATCTATTACAAAAAAAATTAATGATGAGTAAAAACCATAAAAAAAAATAAAGCGCCGGTTGATAAACAAACGAATGAAAACCAAGAGCTCTAAATCGCGCATGCCAGGGCAAAGAAAACATTTAACAGTCCGTATATATCTCGTTTACGAGAAACTGCATTCAACACGTTTTTATTTAACTTTTTTACGTGTCCAAGCTCCGCAAGCGCGCAGCATCGGAGTTACAGTTCCATCATATTCCTGAATTGTCCCGTCGAGAAAGTTTATCAATAAACCCAGTGCTACTTCTTCGGTACGGGAGAGGAAGGCGAGTTGCAGCTACCTACGTCTGGACGCTGGCGAAATCGAGCGAGCTTCCAGAGTAGTTTAACGATTGACCAAGTTTACCCGGTCGATGTGCGCAAGCGAGCCCCGAGCCAACAAAAATAAACGCCCGGCCGGCGCGTCCAGCGCTGCCTGTTAAAAATTTGCTCTCGGCGCCTCGCGCGGGCACTCGTAAAATTTACGTTTCTAACCAACTTCTCAAATTCCGAGCCGTGAGCTTCTTTTACACGCGGCTAACAGTTTCTTTTTTATCTTGGGAGAAAGTGCTGCAAAGGGATTTTGAGATTTCTCGAAGCACGGTTGGAATTGGTCGAAATTTGTAGTCATGCGATTTAGAAAGAGTTTAGTCTGTTTAAATTATAAAAGTTGTATAAACTTTTTATTACATTAGTATGCTTAAATTTTTATAATACAAGGTGCAAAAAGTCATTGTTTACTAATAATTCAATTTTTAATATTTAAATTAATAATTAAAACGTTACATTTTTTGTAAAATTCAGTTTAGCAAAAAATTTTTCTTGCGAGACTTGAAATACAATATAGACCACTCAAATGTGTCAAAATGATGTAAGTTTCGAATTTATGTTTATTTTAAGTAGTAAAAATATTTTATTTATTTTTAGTAAGTTTAACTCTGGCTTCTTTTATTACTCGTCTATTTTAATCTACACTTTTGATTGTTTTTAATTTTGAAATACAATAATATTTTTGGACTAAACAAGATCAAAATCAATTTATTTTTTTTATTTTCCTCAACATGGACAATGTATATAAAAGTATAAAAGTTTGCATAAACGTAAATAGATGTATTTGGAGGTAGTACATGAAACACTTTTTACGTTTATAAACATTTATACACATTTTATTAGATTTTATTAGATTTTATTATATTCTTTTACATTTGTTTTTACACATTTACATTTGATGAACTATAAATGCAAGTTTTATTTAAAAATATCAAAATAAACTTCCATGAGCATCATCGAAATATTTTTCATGGAGGGGGACTTTTTTGTCAGTTTGATATGATAGTCGATTGTGTGTAAACAGAACTAAACTAGATATTTATTCTCGTTCAAAAATA
>JAPYZA010005158.1:1902-61563 GCA_030522685.1 Eupelmus azureus
AAATCAAACAACAACCTTAAAAACCCACCCCATCAGCCCCTAAACTCTCCCAAGCCACCACCCCAACATCTCAGACCTCCCAAATCCCACAATACCTGCCTCAAGCCGTTATGCGCTCAGCCCGCATCCCGTATTCCCTCGGCTCGAAAATTTCGACGCGCCGATTTGACGTGCAGCTCCCTCCGCCTATATGCGTGCAGTCAGTGATTTCCCTCTCCGCGCGCAATTTCACGTTGTACGCGCGGCAACAAAGCCGGCACGTCGCGTGTCGGCACACAGCGCCGGAATCATCCGGGACACGCGAGCTGCGCCGCCGCCGCTACTCCTTCTTTAAGACGCGATTATACCGCGGCTCCGTGAGCTCCGCCGACGAGACCCGGGATCTGTATAGTCTGTATACGGCTGGAATGTGGGGAGAAAGGAGTAACTTTTGAGCGCGGGGGTTTGAGGTGTCGTAATTGAATTTGGGATACGGGTTTGCGGTTGTGGAAAATATCTAATTTAGGGATGGAGGGAGGAATGTGAGGGTGTATTCTTTTTTGGAGGAATGTTAGGATTGTTGTAAAATAGCTGTTATTGTCTGAGTGGTAATTGCTGGTGATTAAGTGCTGTAGTAAGTTTCGTTGCAGCGAGTTTCTGTTAATATTTTAGTTGCGAAGTGTCTAGCTAGTTAATGCAGTGCGTTCTCTTAATAAAGTTGCGCGTTATTTGCTTATTTGAAAATGCATATTCTAATTTTAACTGCTGGAGAGTGCAGGGAGTAGCTTAAGAGTAATCAAAATTTCTACGAATTAACAATCGTTCTAAATGCACTCAAGCAACTGGAAAGTTTAAGCATGATTTATTATTGCTGTATGAGATGTTATTAATTGAACAAGCGATGACATTTTATGAATATTATTTGCAAGTGCGTAGTCCTTTCTTACTGAATAATTAAATTCTATACAGCTTATTATAAAATAATAATGTATAACTGAATAAGCCTTTAATCAATAAAAATATAAATTTTATAATTCAATGTTGACAGCAAGCGAATAACTGTTTAATCCGACTTATAAATATATTTGAATATTGAATAAAAGCTGCTGAAATTTAACACGTGTTAACCTACTACGCAGTCACGAGAAAAAAGTATTATAATGGCTACAATTTAAAAGATAAAAACTATTTATTTTAAAAAAGTTTAGAATAATTTTAGGATTAACTGGTTTAATATGTAAATATATAATTCTATCATCTATACTGAATTTAGCAAATATAAAATAATATAAATAATTCCACTCGTCTAAAAAAATTATATTCTAATGACGGGAAAAGAAAGGCTTTTAATTATGAAATACTGTATTTAACGAACTAGTGCTCTCTGTTGCTGGTGAGCAACATCGTATTTAGTTATTTTTTAATATAAGAAATCGATATTTTACGAAGTTATAATCATTTAAATTACTCTAGTAACTTTCTAGGAAGCAATTTGTGTCGATAATAAGCCTGGGAGTTACAAGATTAAATATTTATTAAATTTTGCTATTTCGTCTTGTCTTAAAAGTTCCTGATAAAAATTACTGAAATTAAAACATACATTCAACGTACAATGATAATATTTTGAATTAAACTTATTTCGTTTTACAACTTCCTTTATAGTTTTTTTAGGCTTTTCGGGAGCTGTTAATCCAAGCAACCTTATGCTAGATTGACTTATGTAAGAAGTTTTTATTCATTGTGCACCTTGGGGCGGTGTGTTTTAAGCCGACGATTATACACCTCGATATAAGGAACTCGCTCGCGTGCCTCCAGGCTAAACGAGTCCGTTTCGAGAGCCAAGATTATTAGAGCTGAACTTTGATCGAGCAGCTTTTTCATGGTTATGATAATGATAGGTGAACGTTTTGATTTAATGCAGTTGTTACGCGTTTTAAGAGATCTTAATTTTTCATTTTTATTATGATTGTTTTGATAAGATTAAATTATGGATTACTTATCGATCTTGAGGAGTTTACATAATAGTATAGTTTACATAATATTATCCTAGAAGCTTGCCCCATGTAAATTAATAAATGGAAATATTCAAGTAAAAGGTTCTTTGATATCAATTGTTAAACTCGGTAACAATTCTATCGGCCGGAATGTTCATTTGAATTTTTGAAATTTTGTTGAGGTAAGGTGAATTGTTTCATGAACCATTTGACCGTAAGAAAGAATGAGACAGAGAATGGTGTTTTTATAACCTTACTAGGCAGATATAATGGTGACTGAGTGAACATAAAAAATTATTACAAAAAAATAAGTATAAAAGTAAAATTTTATGCAAAAAATAATATATCTCAAAAAAGTTTATACGGAAATACTTATTTTTTAATCAACTTAAACAAATTGTTAAAAGATATGTGTACAAAATATTTTTCCTTTTAAATAATTTGCTTATGTATATTTTCTAAGTCTTTTGTTATCCAATTTTCAAAATAATTCACTGATGTTAAATATAAATACTTACTTAATTCAAGTAATTAAACGGATAGTTTGTTTTTGCGTGATATTCACTATGGTAATAATTAGGACAATATAACATTATATTGTTATCTCAACGGGTGTAAAAATATTTTGCATTAGAACCTCTCTGAAACATATTATATATTTTTTCTAATTAGTTAAAAGCATATGATAAATTAACACAGGTAAATAAATCTTACTCAAGATCAAGAAATTTTAGAGTAATGAAATTAATTTTGTTGGATTAAAAACATTCAATTAATTTTTCTTAATGACTTAGGCGGGGCTTGTCAGCAAATATTTCACAGCGTATAATTGCTATGTTTTAAAGTAATTATATTATACTAATTGTATTAAGTAAAACAGTTAATTGTTTCGTAAAAGATGATAAAAATAAAACGTTATCACTGTATAATACTCTCTTCCTCAACTCTCTCTCTCTTTCTCTCTCTCTCTCTCTCTCTCTCTCTTTCTCTTTCTCTTTCTCTTTTACCTATAATCTCTCTCTTTCTCTCTCAACTGTTATTTTCTTAATTATAAATGAAACAATATCAAACATAGCTTAGCAAACTAAAACTTTACCTATGAGAATGCGCCTTACAGGATTACAATTAAGTTCCAAAGTTTTCGAAAATCTCACCAAACATGCAGAAATTGGATTATCAAAATTAGGTTAATTGCCTCCCAAGTTTTTCGCTAAGCTCTTTTACTTAATCTACAATCGATCAATTCGTATCTCATTTAAAATTCAATTACACGTTCCCGTCATTTACGGTATAAAAAAGCATGTCTCGCTATTATCTTCAAAGAATTAAAATGTTGGCCCCATCGAATCCAACTAATGGGATGCTGACTTGCAATTTTATTATCATTAAGCACGAAAATTCAAGCATCGATTTTGCGAGCCAATTTCTAAGGATATAATCACCCCAAAGCGATTCTCCGCGAAGACGAACTGATAAGCGAACATACGTTCACGCTCGGATAATCAATCGTTTTTGCCTCGTAATTCCCGATACCTCAAAAGCTCACAGAAAACTAACGATAAACGACGGAATATTTAAATATACGAAGAAGCATCATAAAGCCCGATAGCAAATTATAGCCCCCACGTTAATTTGATTACATTCTCTCGTGCGCGCATTGGCAACGCTGCAAACAAAAGTTCGTGAAAATTGATTCCATCGATCGCACTCCGACGAGATCTGATCAGCAAAAACGCTCTGATCCGAACCAAACTAATAGACGGACATAAAGTTAACTGCCTGCCCGCTGGCTTGGTTTTTTCGCTTGCGCGTGGGAGCTCTTTCATTAACATTACGAATTTTCCGCCGGCGTAAAATTTTACGAGCATCGGCGCCGGGCATGCGCGCGATTTTTATCTCTTTCGCCTTTGCTTTTTTTTTTTTTTTTTGCAAAAGTTTCGTTTTTGCTGTGCGGGATGGACGCGATCCGTGTGAATGACAAATGGCGAGAGCGAGAGGAAGAGCGAGAGTGGGATGGTCGTATTCTTGACGTATTATTTTTTTTAGGACAATTTTTTTCTTTTTCGGTATTTTGGTATGTTTTTTAGGTCATTCTTTGAGTAAGACTGAATGAGATCTCTGTACCCATAATGTATTACTTCTAAGTATTGCGAAACGTTGAAAGATTTTTTTTTTGGAAATATATTTATTTTGAATTGATGTAAAACATTGGACAAAATTTCGTATAATAGAAATTAGTATTTTTATAGTTAGAATTCAACAGTTTTTTAAAAAGATAAATAAATAAAAAAGTTTAGATACAAAATAAACAATTCAAAACTATTGCAAATAATATTTCTCTTCATTATTATTATTTTTACTATTTCAAATCAAATTTAATTCTAGAATATTCAGGATATTCTAATCCACTTGTGCACGTACAATAATTTAGATTTCCACGTGATCCATTAATTATCATCAGCTCTGGCGCTGTCCGCTTTAATAGCCGCAATCCAGAGGAAAAAAAAGTAAACAGCGTCACCGGGGGGTCATTGCGATGTCAATCACTGCGACGCGCATCATGGGGTCGCGCTACTTTTTTTTCTCTGCCTCCTCTCTCGGTCCGCCCTATCGCGTCGTCTATCCCAGTTTTCATCTATTAATGAAATCGGGAGATGGGCGCGCCCGTCGCGTTAGTGTGTACGCATATAGCGCAGTTGCGCAATAATAAATTCTCGGTTGTCGTAAATTTTTATAGTGTGTCGTGAGATGGGCATAAATGGAGACGTAAAATGAAGAGGGAAAGACTAGATAGGGATGGGTAACGTCCCGCCAAGAAGTATCGATTCACGCTGCCCCGTGTAAGATTACTGAAACACTAACAAGCATACCGGCCGCGTTAATAATTTATTTATCGGTGAATTTAGTAAATCAAATGAACGGATAAGTAAGTTCGTTTTAAAGATGAATGAACCAGGAGAAGCTGGAGTAAGGTAGCAAACTGACGAGAATTTTTTCGGTCTTAAGATTATTAAATCGATTTATATGAAATGTTATCGAAGTTTACTTAGAAGTTTCTTTGAAAGAGTTTGCACACATCTACTTTGCATCATCTAGTATAAGTACTTCTTCAATATAAATATATAATTAATTTTTGTTTACAAAAAAGCGTATTAAAATTTGATTAAATTTATATAATAACACATTGAGACTATTACTATAATAATTTATTGTGAAAAGAAAATTGATGAGAACTTATGAAAACAAAACTCATTTATGCAATATTATGCAATTCATTTTATAAAAAACGTATTAAGGTGTTTTATATTTCAATTATAAACTTTTTGAATAGGACTTCTTTGCTATAAATAATACTTAAAGCTGTAAAGTACATTCAAAGTTTTAGAGTCAAGCAATTTTTTATAATCCGACCACACTTAAATCTTTTAGGTACACCGAGCTATCTTGATTCTCTGAGAAAAAAAAAATTAAAGTTTTTAAATATCTAGAATTTATTAGTTAATTAAAAAAGTTCGCTGAAGCTTAAAGAGTAGTTAAAAAATCGATGATTTTAAAGAATATTTTGAAATAAGGTCAAAGTACTGATCGATTCAGTTTATTATTTAAAACTAAAAGTTTTAGATTTTAGAAAAAGTAAAATTATTGATATATATATATATATATATATAATTGATCGCATAAACTTACGATTTTACGTTAAACTTAAAATAGTTTGACTTCGTGCAAACAGAAAATCATAGTATCCTTGCTAAGAACTGAAAATTTGCCTATAAACTTTACAACTTTGTCAATATTAACTTTTGATCTATTCCAAGTTGTTACATGGTTTTAAGCACCTGAGTTACAATCGCGCAAGTGTATCTATAGATCCAGTTCTCTATTATATCAATAACTCTGAATTTCAGTTTTAGTCGGTGAAATATTATAAACCTTCTTGTCCCTTCATACCAAAACTAAAACCTCTAACTAAACCCGATTACCATCTCCCAAACAAAGCGCGATAAATTATCTCATCAAAGTATCCTCAAACAGCTCGCATCTGCCCATCAGTGATAAAATAAAACTCATTACCCTTCCATTCTACCTCTACCTTTGCATATACACATTTCACTCAGAGCACACCTCCGCAGGCTGGGCTCACGTGTGATGCGTAACTGAATAAACCAAGCGCACCAGAGGCTGATACGCTTCTCGCCCCGGTCAATTTATTATAAGCAGGACAAAGCACAGACGCGCCAGGAGTAAACGAACTCCCAGTCGGATATTCCTGTACACGTGTACGCAGCTAGAGCACGTACCCCAGGAGAGCAAGAGAGAACAGGGTCGAAGCCAGGGAGTCACGCCAACCTGTAGCCTGGGCACTGTATAACTACCTCGTTCCGCCGTGGCGTGTGCTTGTATGGCTGATCGGACGGGAGAAAGAGAGAGAGGGTGAATGGCTCTGTGTGTGTATAGTAGGAGTGTGTAGTGCGCGGGCCAAATTATATACGGAGGAGGTAGTTTGGCTCTATATCTGGAGCCGCGGGTTCAGAAAAGTTATACCGGTTGCTTTGTTTTTGAAAAATTAATGGATTAAGGTTGATGGAAGGTTGGGTTGGTAGGAGATAATCAGAAAAATAGGGAAATATAATATTTTGAATATTAAATTGTAATTTTTTAGGGACAAGTAGAAAAGTTCAAATATGGTCAGACGTTAGTATTGCTTTATTATTGTAGTATTATTGAAATTAATGGATTAAAATTTATTGCAATGATTAAACCATTTTAATTAAATTTTAAAACAATAATTTCTAATGATATTATTATATTTAGTTTTTGTATTAAAAACTTGTTAATTTTAATATTTACGATTTAAATTATTAATATATATACAATATTTGCATTCAATATTCGGCTTCTTTTGACCTGAAGTGGTGTACTTCTTACTTACTCTATTAGTAATAAATTATGTTTTGAATTTAACCCTGGATAATTATCATTATTTTTTCTTAGTTAAGAAAAAAATATACCACTTTCATCTGTTGTAAATGAAAGTAATTCACGAATATAAGTAAACCCAATCTGGAGCAATTTAGATTCTAATTTGAGGCTTTGGTGTCCTTAATAACACTCAATCCATAATTCGATAATGAAATAATAATCCAAATTGATTTTACTTCTATGTGGGAATACACTATTTGCACAACCTGTATCATCACTCTCGAATCACTCATGAAAATAATAATATATGTGGCTACATAAAGGACGCACTATAATTTTTATGTAATATATGTTATTATTCGCATTAAACGTAATTGGAAGATTTGTCGCCTTCTCTTATGGAATAAATAACAATTATTATTCTGTTTACTTTTATTGCAAATCATCTACAAACAGACATTTGAAAGTGAATTAGTATCAATTTAGGAGAGACGTGGAGCAGAATTAACCAGCAGAGTGCTTAATATATTATTTACTGAATGAAAAATTGTTGTTTGTCACGCTATCCACCCTATATTTTTTATGCTCATTAGGCACATTATAATATTAGATTTTATTTAAAGTAAATCAAATAACATCATTAAAAGCTTCACGGTAATAACATTACTCAAATATCCGTAGATTCCTTTAAAATAACTCCCAAAGTGGTATTTCACAAAAGAGGCTACTTGTATAAATAGACGCTTTGACAGCCTTAATTATAGTCACAACTATAATTTACTGGAATCGATTCGCTTACGTAATAAGAGCTCCTTATTTTAAAGAAACTAAAATTAGCCGCTCGAGTTATTTCGACGTGTTCTACGTATGTACTTTCATCCAAAACTTGGAGCGAAAGCTTCGTGTGACGTACTTAACCTACCTATATATGTAGCATCTATATGGACGCGTCGCGGGTCAAAAGCAACTTTCCGGTTGACGCGTGCCTTTGCCAAGCCTTTAGCTAAACTTATTCGCACTTACTGTTCTCCCCACTTTACTCTTCCGAAATATCAATCCAGACTTTTAAGACGAAAAAAAAAATAATTTTGTAAATGTCATAGTTTTTTAATTTTTATAGAAAAATTTTTAAAATGTTAAAATAAAAGGTCCACATAATTTATCTATTTAATAATTTATAAAAGGCTCATAAAATATAAAAAATCTAGTAAATTTGTAAATAAAAATTGATATTCTCATCATTAGTATTGATCTACTTAGCTAAAAATTGTTTTTATAGAATTTGTGTCTAAAGTGTATAAAATAATCAAAGAGTAGAAATGACAGTTTACATCATTTGAGAACGATTAAAAACGTATTCCAGATAATTGTATTTATTAAAAATTTATTATGCTTTCATTTGATGATAAGGCTATTATGACTGCAGTCAGAATAAAAATTTATGAATAGCAAATGAAAAAATTCTTTTAGGCCTGCAATAATTATTTCTCATTGTAGTTCAGCTATTCAAAGCCTATGCAAACATCAACGGCAGTAGCAGCTTAGCGTTCATAGAAAGCTGATAAATCACGAAAACATGAATAAGAATTACCCGCCGAGCAAATATTTACTCTCTTTCTCTCCCTCTCTCACACACGCACACACACACGCGCACACACACGCACATGCACTCGCCTGATTTCCCTCATTCCAAGTAAGCGCACGCCTGCATGGGTATAAATTTTCGCTGGAAAGAGCTTACGGTTTAATTAACGCGTGAATGTCCAATTAATTTACGAAAACGCGGCAATAATTAATGGTCGCCCGCCCCGTACATGCGTCTCCTGTTCTACTTTGCGGCGCCTCGACTTTTCCGATCCGTATAAGCCCGATCGCCCGCGGGAATAGCGAAATCCTCGCTCTGCGTTCTCTGACCCTTTTTCTCGGCAGTTTATTGATGAGGCACGATTTTAGGGGCTAGTGGAATTGCACGAGCCCGAGCGGTGAACCATTGTTTGCGATTTTAGCTTTGATACTTTTATCGGCTGCGGGCCAATGATGCTAATAAATCATTATTCTCTCCATGCGAAATTATCTCATTATTACCGGAGACTAATGGTATCGTTAGCATTCTTTTTTGTCGGGCTAATGAATTTTTTCTTATTATAAACGATACGATAGACCTTGTTCATTGTTTTGTTGAAGATATGATTACGATTTATTAAATTATTTAATTAATCTATATACAATAATAAGAAATTAATAGTCTTTATTGTGAATTGATAAGACGTTATGGGATTTCTTATTTCTAATGTAAAGTTTTTGCAAAAAATCCTATGAAAGAAGTTCTTACTTGATAGAAATCTCAAATAGGTTTTGCTTGAGCTACGTTAAGATTGACCCAACCGATTTGACTTAAGACTTTTCCATTTAAATGGCAACGAGGAATAAACTCCCAAGCCTTAGAAAAGTGTAAAAATTTTATCTTACGCTCAGAAATGAATTTAGCTTACGTCTACATAATTCCGTAAAGTCAGCCAAATAAAGATCATAAATCCGCCTTCATTTCCATCTGCGCTAGCTAAGAGAAAAAATTCTCTCCTAGCCACTTATTTGCCCCCTCGGCTCTACTCTTCGCGAATGTACTTTTCATAAAAATGGAATTCAATATTAGAAGATTAAATCTCATCGATTCAGGGACACACGCAGTCTAAATTTGCGCATTCAAGCATTCTGCTCCTTCTTCTCCTCCTCCCATCTATCTTTCCCTGCATTAAGCTCTTTCATCTTTCAACTCATCTTTCTTCTACGCTTTTTCACCTTTTTCTCTTCACAGATAGATAAAGAATGAGAGAAAAAGAGAGAGGGAGAGAAAGTGAAGGGGAGAAGGAGAGGAGGTGGATAAGTGAGGCGAAGAGACAAGCAATTTTATGGATGACTTAATGTCATCGAGAGGCTAGCGCGAGTTTCCAATCGGCCGGAAGTTCTATACGCGCCTATATCCCAGGCTCTTTCCGTAGTTTGCATCCGAGGCTGTCTCGCAAGCGATCGCAATCTTTTTTTTTTACGTTCCGCCCTTATTTCTTTTTCTTCCTTTTTGCTTCTGGTTTTTATTTCCACTCGTGCCTTTGTGAGGACGCTCTCTTTTGTTATTAATCAATCGGGTATTATAATCAGCATTATCAAATTACTATTCGCAAAAATAAATATTGACGGATAAATCGCAATGAAAAAATTTATATATTTATTGGAGCGTGAAAGAGTCGCTACAGAAATATCTTCCGACCTTTACTTTGACAGCCAAATGAAGATGTGGCACAGTGTGACAAAAAAATTCAATTTTTGCTCATAAAAAGTTTCAAGAACGAGTGGCTAAACATATCTGTTGTGTTGCAAAAACTTGAAAAATACGATAAATTAGATTTTTTCACGGTACATTAGTAACAAACTTATAAAAAGATGTGCTTTTATGTTAAAGTACTTTTTGTAACTGAAAATAAATTTTGTATTTTTCAAAGTTTATTTTATGAATAATAATGCAATATAAATAAAATAACATTCAAATTTTAATTGCGTGTTATTTGAACAATAATATCATTATTTATTATATTAATGGGCTTAGTGGTTTTCAGAAAATACCAACAATTTATTTTATATGATAAAACAACAATTACCTCTACCGATTTAAACCGTTTGGTCCATATTGAAAGAAAATACAATGAATTTCAGTAAAAATATCGTACAAAAGCTTTTTGTAATCCTTACTAACAATTCCATCAATTTACTCATGCAGATAAAACAAATTTCAATCAACCATACTAAATAACAACAACACAAAATAATTCAATTGAAGCACATACGCCCCTACGATTCACCTATGCACGCTGTCAAAGAAAACACTTTTCCATTTCGAACTCACTGCGGCATATAACGCGCATTCTCTCTTTCTCTCTCTCCCTCTCTCTATTTTTCGGGTACTTTTTTTCGCCCACACCCCGCCTGATAACTGTAAAGTTTTCTGCCTCTCTTCCCGTCCATATAATCAGCTTTTATTGTCTCTCTCGAGCCATACGCACTATGGGATCGATCGGGCCAATTGTTATTCTTACCCTTTTCTTCTCACAGTCGTTCTTTTTTTCGCGCAGTCGCTGCCGTCGACGTGACAGTGAGAAATTTAATCAATCAAATTGCCGAGCCACTGCGGCAGATGGAATCCCGGATGCGCGGATGTTCCGAATAGTTTGGATCGTAATGCGAAAGTATTTCGACGTCCGTCATTGTGCGGCTGCGCCGATGTTAATTTCTATAAGCGCGGAGAGCGGTAATAGGGCTAGCGTTGATATTCCATCGCTTTTTGAGCGACCCTCGGAAACTGAAAAATTTATTAGATTACGGTCTGAATGGATGGGCAGAGCCAGCGACTGCGGTGCTTTTATGGATTTTGAATATTGATTGAGAGCGTTTTAGCGCTTTTGCGGGAGATGAGAGAAAGGAAGAGTAGAGTCGAGCGTGGCTGACTGGAAAGGGAAAAAATTAATATAGGATTTTATTGATGGCCGAATATTGTGTCAAGCGGTAACATGTGTTGACGTTGTGTAACATGGTTATTTTTGATGCGAGTTGTAACTGGAACTATTGTCGACATTTTTATGATTTATGGAGTTTGATATTCATTGTGATCGAATTATATATGAAATTTACTGAATTTGGAATTGAGTTTCGAAATTGAAATATTTCTGTACCTAAAAGTTTTCCAACTTCTCGAAAATGTTTAATATGAATGCGGAATTTATGGTCAATAAAAATTTCGCTCGACATGAGATTTTAAATGAAATTTTCTATTTGTCAGATTAAAATTTAAGTGGTTTCTGAAAATCCGTGTCATTCAGGTGAATGCAGTGAAATCACGTAGAAAAAAGTAATATGTAGCAATAAAATTTTATCTTAAAAATTTCAATATTATAATATATGTAATATTTAATATTTTATATCTTGAAATTCAAACGTAACATATCAGTACTGTATACAATTTTATATTTATATAACTTTTTTAAAAAAGAGAGAAGCCTTAACAAATTATATTGACTACATTTGTATTCCAGGTAATTCATACTCCAACAAGAGTTTTCCGAAATTTCCGTTTGCCCAGCATAAATGTATCCTGAAAAATTCTTCTATAAAAATGTATGGAAAAAAAGTAAATTCCTAGAAAAATTCAAGCCACTCAACTGTTCTCGAGTTTTTCGAAACTCACGCTTCGAGTGCTGCCAGGCGTTCTTTTATCGCTCGCGCACGCATACACACGCACACTTGCGCGCGCACACACACACACACACACACACACACACACACACACACACACACACACACACACACACACACACACACACACACACACACACACACACACCTCACGTACACACACAGGGTAACTGCGCGGGCGCCACTACGCTCTTTCTCTCGGCGGAAAAAAGGCAGACTAAGAGAACCTGAGGCGAGCTAACTCTTCCGGTCTTCCACGGGACTGCCGTAATCAAATTTCCGAGCTTCTTTCTTTTCACTTTCCCGCCCTTTGACGATTTTGCTCCCGGCTGCAGCACAGCAAGGGCGGCTAATAAACTTACCAACGCCATTACTTTCTTTATTTCGCCGTATATTTTTTTGCCGATCGTCTCTTTATTTTTCTTGCGCACCCAAGCAGTGTCTCCTACGAGCGCACTTTTCGTTTATATTTTCTGTCTATCAGGTGGGAAAAACGATTTTTACGTATCTGTGAGAGACGCGAATGTTTTTTTTTCCTTTTTGAACATAGGTTTGAGCAAAATTAAACAATCTAATTAAGGATAGTATTTTTACGTTTAATTATAACATGTATCCTAAGTAAATATGAACTAAAGAAGTTTTGTAAACATCAAATGATTGTTGAGACGTATAGGACATTTATATTTACTGAATATATAAACATTATGTATAAAAAAATGACAAGATTTATCAAATCAATTGATTTGGTATAATGAGTACAGTTAAATAATTTAAATCCATACATATAGATTATAAAGAAAGAGTGCAATTTCTTAATTCTTTTTATTTCTTTAATTCGATAACGAGCAAAAGACAGGAATTCAGCCACAAACTAAAAAAGAGCAGTCAATCTCAAAAGAAGAAAAAAGCGACTGTTGCGTCTTACCCAGCAGAAAACTATCCTCAATATTACTCTCAACGATGCAGCCTTGAAACTCCTTAGAATCTTAAGCCGTCCATCCCTATATACATACATATTGCGCAGCATCGAGGAAAACGGAATTTAGCGTCGAAGACCATCAGGCGCAGCGCTGGGGGGAGCCGACAGGAAAAAGGGAAAAAAAAGACTGCTGGATATCTTTTCCTCTCGCCGACCGCCGAGTATTAAGTTCACGACCCCACAATTTTTCATTGCCCAGGACGCGGATCTAATTACAACTCCGTATGAATTATATACACAGGGGAAGAAAAAAACTTGGCCAAGTTTTTAGGGGGGAGGGGTAAGCAAGTCGCGCTGGGGTTGTGAAGTCAATTGGGTTGATCCGAGAGTGGCGCGCTCGCGAGTGCTCGGCATTATTGATATGGTGAGCGGCGAAACTCTCGGGGCGACAAGAGCGATTTACAAAAGTTTTCTGATTCCGATGGGAGCGTTTGCGACTTGTGACAAGTTGTTATCTCGTTATTAGCTGTTTACTTGGGGAGGGATTGGACTGGTTTTTACATATTATATATTTCTACTTTGTCGGATTGAGTTGCTCGTTGGCTTAAAGGAAATCCTGTCAATGAGGCTAGATTAGTTTATTTACGCTAAGATTTTTTTGCTACTAGATTTTTCTTCGTATTTTTAGTCTTTAAAATTAAAGTTTAGTTTAGCCTCGATCGCTACGAAAAATTTGTAAATAAACAAAAGCCTGCTTAATAGACCAAAATCCCATCCCTAAACGAGCACTTGTCGCGGCCGAGGAGCGCATCCCTCTTTCTCTCCCCAATCTCAAAATAAAAACGGCATTTTTCACGCAATCACCGGAACCACCCAACGCTCTGGCGCCTCTATATCTTTTTCTATTCCGCTTCCCCCACGTGCCGCGTCTCTCTCTCTCCCTCTGTAGCTTCGGCCCATTCTCACCCTCTGCCCGGTGTATAACCTGCGAAGCGCCGGCATGACGCCGTGACGAATTGCGTCGCTTTATCGCGCGGCGCGCTGTCCTCCCCCTCTGCCCCCTCCTCGACCCTCGAGTTGGTTGCGAGCAAAAAAAAAGCGCCGAAAAAGTCTTGGTCACCGGTTTTTCCACCCCTCGGTCCCGAAAACACGATGGAGAACGAGAGGTGGGATGAGCGCAAAAAAGCGGCACTCTTTCTTTGATCTGCGATAGCTCGGTTACGCTGCAATTTGCCGAAGAGCGTTCGAGTTGGCGCACAGCCGGACAACAATAAATCCGTTCATCGAGAGTTGTTCTCGCATGGTGTTTTCTCTCTTTCTATCGCTCGCTCGCTCGCTCACTCGTTTCCTGAGCGCTCTTTCATCTCTCTTTTATGGATCGAAAAAGTTCCTCGGTTCCGGTTACGTGCGCTGTATTTTTAGATTGCTTTTTCTAATATACATATCTCCGGTCGTGGGCTAACGAAAATTTTCAAGTTGCTTGTTTTTTCGAACAATTGTTACAAAGAGAGCTCAATGATGGAAAGCTAGAAAGAAAATGGAGTATGAAATAATGTTCGGGCTTTTATTAGTAATTTTATTTATTATTCATTTAAATACACTTTGAAATAATAAATCAATTATAATTCACAGTTAAAGTTTTACTTGAAAAATCTTTAATATATGTTTTTGAAATTTTAATGAAAATTTTTTATTCTTATATACACAATAATTAATATACTAATAACAATTTATGTACATTTTATATAGTTTTAAACTATTTTTCAAAATAAAAAAATAAAAAAACGAAAATTTTCTCATGAAAGTTCAAAAATCTCATTAATAATTATCAAGAATGGATTTAAGCTTCGAGTTTTTATTAGGCGATTTATCGATTAATCAAATATAAACGACAAAAAGCTCTAAATTGTATAGTTTGATGTGAGTTTACGTAGAGGCTAGTAGGAGCAAATGAAAAAAAATTGAAAGACATCCGGTTGGAAAAGAAAAGGTGTCGATTAATCGATGCACCGAGTGAATTGCTTTTTTACTCTTGTGCTCAACGGGCGAATATAGGTCAGGATGCAGAACACACGGGTGACGAAAACGATTCGCTTATTTTTACGATTTTTGAACTTTTGTTGACTGGCTGGCAACTCGTCCATTCTACCCTACCGTTTTGTTTGATGAAATAGAAACAGAAATAGATGTCGATTAAAAGTGATCTCGATATCTTATTCTTGAGCAGAATTTTACCATTTCCATCTTGAGTAATTAATAATAAAAAAAATTACAAGCAAAAACAAAATATTATAGTTATTGAAAAAATAATTTTTTTAAAGCAGAAAATATAATCTTAACTTTTGATACACTAATATGATATTAGAAAATATTGATAATAATGAAAAATAAATAGATAAATAAAATAAATAAACACCGGATGTGAAAATGCATGAAATAGCAATACAGAAAACCCACCCGAATACCCGAAAATCCGCGAAAAAGCAAGCAGTGAAAACTCAACCAGTTTTCGACAGTCTTGCACGAAGGAGAGAGAGAGAGAGAGGGAGAGAGAGAGAGAGAGAATGTGCGCGCGGGAAATTCGATTCGCTTATGGAGGGCGCATGAGCCCCGTGCACGCAACAGTACAGGACTCGAGGGATGGGGGAAGCGGCAGGGCGGTATTCTCGCAGGAGCGAGGCAATGAAGGAAGGGAGGAAGAAGGAACCGGAAACCAGCTCCTATCCCGAATGACCGTGGAAGCTTTCTCTCTCTCTCTCACTCGCGTCGACTTCCGGGCGGATTTATAGCTATGCCCAGCTGAACCCCCCTCTGGCTTTTTCAGCTCTTTTTTTTCTCCGTCAAGGACGCGCACTGCAGCGCTGAGCAGTTTTCGTGCTGCTTTGAGAGATTGGCTTCTCGCTCCTTGGGCTGCTCTCTTTTTTACGGGATTCATGAGTTTCCTTGTTGATGTCGAAAGGGAAGGAGAGAGAGAGTTTGGATTTTCCTTTGAGGAGATTGGCTTGGCATTGTCACGATACTGATTGATGTGTAAATATTGGAACGATATTGCTCGGACACTTTTCTATTTTCGAATGCTTTGTTCGAGGACTTTATCGAGCTTTTATATTTCATTTATATTTGATTGGAAGCTATTTTGGTCGAAAAGAAAATTTAGATTCTTTTGATTAATTATAAGATTTATAATTACAGTACTTACGTGGAAATACTAATAAAGTATTACATTTATCAAGATTAGGGTAATATGATTTTTCACGTCAAAAAGGTATTGAATACTTTTTATATTTTAAACGAAGTGTCTATTATAAATGAAGAATGCTGGTTCTGCGCTATTATTTTGAGCTTGAAAGGAAGGTATATCCATTTTCTTGATATAACAATTTTTAGTAACAAATGGATCTTGGCGAACATTTGTCTGGTCATCAATAAAAATTATGACGTATTCAGCTTTGCAATATCTTAAGAGAAAAAACTTTTCGTTTTAAAAAAAATAATATATTTTATAAGAATTTTCACTAACAGTAGCAATATCTATAATTTTATTAATTATTCCAAAGTATTACAACGTAAAAATTATTTTTCCATTTGCTTAACGGCTTCTGAATTTTTGATGATATTTTTATTAGAAATTATTTAAATCAAATCAAATCTTTAATGATACTAATGGAGTCATATGTATTTATATATATCACAAAAAATAATGTGATAAATTTCAGTTTCTTGTACAAAAAGGAAAAGTCTTATCATACTTTCTGGATGCGATTAGATTTAACTTAGACTCTACTTAGTAAATTACACTTTTAAAAAATATTAAAAAAAGAAAAGGTCAAACTTAATATCGTAAGCTCCTTTATTTTTCTCGTCTAGTATCGCTTTTTTCTCTATCCGTTGACGATGAAAACCGAACGCTAATGAGATTTCTCAGAGAAATGAAACGACGCTGCCGCACTTTCTATATACCTATACATATTAGAAAAGCTCTGTTCTACAAAATCGCGAAAAAAGTGTGCCAGTTTTACTGGTGGTCAGTCCGACGTCAAAACGAGTGAGAAAAAAATGAGAAAAACTCAATGAAGTACCAGGGCTTAGGTCTCTTAACATCTTTTTTCCCTTTCTTCGTTTTTTTATGTTCAGTTTTAATAGGCTCTAATTGTATGAAACGTATTCTGGAATAAATATAATTATGTATACCGTGAGCGTATTATTGCGGTTTGATGAAATCAGGGCTGAATCTTTTCTTTACAGTGAAATGGGGATGTACGAAGTTCCTGTTACGCTTTTTATGCGAACATGCTTGGGTTTTATAATGAGCTGTTTCTAGATATCTCATTGACACATTCTATTCGATAACGTAATAAGGAAATTTTTATAATACTCAATACGAGTTTTAACGAAAACATTTTTGACGTTTAAGAATTTTGTAAATTACTTAAATATATTTGCAACATTTTTTTAATAACCACCAAATAGATGTAGTTTTTAAATAGATTAAATTGATATTATAACATTATAGTTACCGACAATTTTAGGATCCATTTTATTCATTGAATTCAAAATTAACAATTATTAAAAAAATAAGTTTTTGCAATTATCGGTAATTAGACAGGTTTAACATCTTAAAATCGAAAAAAAAAATATTTTTTTGAACAATTATAAAGTCAAATAGCAAAAATATTTTCTTTTTCAGTTATATATAAACAATTACATACTTATCATTATTCAATGAGCAAGACACCTCAGTTATCACCATAAGATAATCCGTGAATTATAATAATATAATAATCTCGTTAAACTTCGAATTCGTAATTTGAAGACAGTTGAGGAATCAGCTAATTTCTTTATTTAGAATCTCTGCTGAATTAATTCTAAATTAACTTTTCTCCGAATAAAAGTAAAAACATAATTGATGACGATTATATAAATAAATAGCAAGAAAAGAAATTTGAATTCAGACCCTAATTAAAATCCTTCAAATTAATTCAATTTAAGCAGCATTGCATACAAGAGCTACAACGGATCCGATATAATCTTCGTTAAGAGATAAACAAGAAAATACATCTTTCGTTTCAAGGAACGTCGGTTAATTAGAAAAGGGGGTTAATAATAATTCTCTTGCCCCGTCCTCCATCCTTGGCTCAACTTGAATCTTTTTATACTCTCGAATATAATTCCTTCTCTCCAAATCTACAACAGGAGCCCGTCACTTTTTTTTCTGGCTTTTAGTTGAAGGAATTTAAGACGAATCCCACTTTTTGCCGATCTAAAAACAGCGCAACGTCAAGCTAAGCCACTTGAACTTTATTATATTTTTCGTTAGTTTACGAGTAGCGGAGATGGAAGGAGAAATTCGCTTAGCTTCGGCCTCGGTATTCTCTTTCAACCCGTTATACGCGCTTCCAATGCTCGCTGGAAAATTGCAAGAGCGCGACGACGAGCTGCGAGATAAGCGTAAAGAGCGAACGGAAATCGAGTAAATAAGAGACGGATATCTTCGACAATGAAGCCGAGATGAAGAGAGCAACAGAGGACAAAGAGACGGATATCAGTTGCGTAGTGCGGGACGGACGAAAAAAAAGAGAGGGGAAAGAGAAAAAATGACATTGGAAAAGCGCGCTGCTTAGCATTTGCGTACGACTATTTTATGAATATCACAAAGCCAAGAAAAGCAGAATAGTATGTCTACCGTTTCTTCTTTTGAAAGAAAAGTCATTCTGTTTAATTAGCGCAAATGATTATAAGGGTTTATAAGAGTTTTATAATATCTTGATTCTCTGTTTCGAATAAGAGATGTATATAAGTTTTTTGTTTTACAAGATTTATAAGGTTTTACTAGTTAGTTCATTTATAGCTTATTTTAAAATGAAACGCTCATTATAAAATTATTTATAATTTTTAATCATTGTTAACTCTCTTCTGAAAATTTTATTTTTTATTTTTCTAGTTGAAATTATATCTATATCAGTATGTTCTATGTATTTTGGTACCCTTTGTAGAGTAAGCAATAATTTATGTATACATTTCCATATTACAAAAAAGCTTCAGATCATCTGTATCAAAACGAGATTCTAGTTTTTGGAAAAATATAGAATAAAATGAATACAAAAGCCTACAAAAGAATACAAAAGGATAAAAAAAGCCACGGCGCGAATAGTTGGTGAGATTGCGATAAAGAAAAGGGTGTGGGAGAGAGCAGGAGAGATAGAGAGAGAGAGAAGAGAGAGAAATGAGAAATGTAATCAAGAGGGCATTCACGTAGTAGATCACATATTGAAAAATTGCAACTAGCTCCAAGAGATAAAACCTCGATTAGAAAATTGCGTTCTACTTTTTAAGATTAAAATTGTAACGGTGTGAAGTGCCAAAAACTGTAAAGAAAGGAAGCAAATTGAGATATCTATTTACTCGAACATTATTTAAATCCTGTTATGAGATAGCCGGAAATCAGTAAAACGAATTATTTTCTGTTTCAACACGCGGGTGTAGAAGTACAATCTGTGTTATTTAAATCGAAAATTCTTGTAGATCTAGAAACTTCTCAATGTTTCAGTCGTAAAATGTTCCAGTAATTTTAAATGCAAGTTCAATTAATATTAGAAATATCAAGATTTACAACTTCAGCGAATGATTGATTTTATGACTTCAAAATGAAAAATGTTATAATATTTCAAAAGTGGCCTTTTTAGGACAAAATTATATCGAGTATATAAAGTAATACGACAATATGGAAAAGAATTCATTTCAGTGAAGTTATTGAAAAAGAGCCAGCTTGGAGAATCGTTATAAAAAAAACTACCTCAGCTTTAAAATTTTTCGGCAATTTTAGAAATATAGATTTTTTTTAGCGCAGATGGAACTTTTAAAAATATTCCATCGAAATGGCACTTTTGTTGAGGTGCCACTTCTCATTCATTGTAGTGAAGATGACTTTTTTTCAAGCCCCTCTATAAGATTAATTTTATTCAAATACATTTCTAAAATGAATTTCCTCTTTTTTCCTTTTAAATTATAATAGGTACCCTGGTAGAAATTTCCCCAACCAAATTGGCCAAGTCTTTAAAAATAGGCAAGAGGATGTTTAATTCTTCACAGTTGGCCAACCGCTGATCAGAAAATGGGGAAACTTTCTACCAGAGTATATACATCCTTTGCACAACTTTTTTGGCGCGTTCTAGGGTTTAAATGAGAGGTCGTTCAAGTGGCTTCCAAATGCAACCCTTTCGAATTCAGGGCTGCAACCCTATGAGGGTGAAATATCGCATAATTCGATTAACACCCTTCATCCCCCTGCCGTTTTTTAATTTTTTTACCATGATTTCACAATTTTTTTTTGCAAAAATTTATGTAGATCGACGAGTCTGCTAAAAAGTCGAACTATGCGATATTTCACCCTTATGGGGTTGCGGCCCTGAATTCTATAGGGTTGCATTTTGAAGCCACTTAAACGACCTTTCATTTGAACCCTTGAACGCGCCAAAAAAATTGTGCAAAGGGTTGAAATCGAACCCTTCGGTATTTAGGCTTTTTTTCTCGAAGTCAGTATTAATTATTTTTCATCGAGATAGGGGTGCGGCCCTGAAATAAAAATTATGTATATTCTTGTCTTTTTAGCAGGCTCATCTTATTGTAACATAAATATTTAAAAACTTCGTTGTTTCGCGAATTATGAACCGAATAGTATTTATTGTTTTTTTTTCAGCACTCATTCGTAATTTTTTCTTTTTTTACAGTATTTAGTTAAAGAGTTATACAACATTTTAACACATTATAAAACATTTTGACACTGCATGTTTATAAGATATGTATTGTTAGGTTTAAGGTAAATACTTTAGAAAGTCATCGTGAAATAAAATGTTATAAATTGACTAACTAACTGTTATATTTAAAAAGTATAAACAGCATGAATGTGTAATCCTTAAAACACCACCTGTATCAGAAAAAATAGTTAGTTCAAGAATGTTCTCTCTGTAATATCTAGTTTTTATTGAAATCCTTGCCAATGTGCTCGTATATATTCCATGCTATAGCCTCTATTTATGTAGTCTTCGCCTCGCTCACAATATTCCTAGCTCCTTTCGCTGGAAAAATAGAAAAAAAATCTCGCGGCGTTACGAGACATCTATTGGGGAATCCGAACCCTTGCAAAATACTTTTGTAAAAGTATATTGGCGCCGCAACGCACAAGGAGAAGTGCAGGAACGCGAAACTCGTATGCGACGATGTATAAAAGAAAGAAGGGCGCGCTAGGAAACGACCGCAGAAGAATTCACAGACGATCCCAGCAGTGCACACATTCGAACGTTTTAGGTTCACTTTTGTGTGTGTGTGTGTGTGTGTGTGTGTGTGGGATCGTATGCAGATGATTCTGTGCATTTTATGGATGCGCAAAAAGAATTTGCCTAGATCGAAGCTACTTTCTAAATGTAATAAAGTAAAGATATGGTTATTTTGTCATAAATTCTAATAGATTTATTAAAAAGGAAAGAAAAAAGTACATTATCAGCGAGCCAAAAGTTGAAGTTTCGATAACAATTTTTTTCTATTATATGTTTATATAGTAAAATATGCAATTACCGTTTTTACTGACATTTTCTTAACTTATCAAACTGATATTTTTGGATATAATTTATACTTGACTCTAACTTAACTCTCGTGATGTACGTCAATTGTTCATTGGAATAAAGTGTATATTTCTGTAAAATTTACTTTCAAAACTTATGGAAAATTCAATTACAGATTGTTTAATTGGTTTAATTTTTTTTCTTCATATATGCAAAATTACTTAACTGAATCTTCGGAGAATTATAATTTTGTTAAATAAAAAATAAATTGAATATGACTTAATCGGATTTTCCTTCAAAATATTTATATTCATTCAGCATGAGCATATGCAATTTGTCATATTCACTTTGTTTTCATTTATATTAAATTTTCATTAATTATTTAATTCACTTTATAGAAATTGCAAACGTTAAAAAAGCTTATTTCGCGGAAATAATTAATTCACAGTTCTACCGCAAGTATACTGTAATCTAAAAAATTAATTATTTTGAAAAACATTAGTTATTTCTAAAGACTCATTATATTCTAGTTCCATCTATTTTTTTATATAAAACTTTTCTATTATTTAATGTTGATCGGCTCGCAAATAAATACAATTTTTATTACGTTCTTGAAATTTAGAAAATTATGTCAAGCGTAAAATTTGCTTTCACCGGCCTCAAACACCTACAAACAAGCACGGAATATAACCCGTTTATATACATGCTGAGTCCTTTTGCGTAGCTTATGCAGAAATGAGATGTGGACAGAAAAAGGCAGTTTCCTTCGGTTTCTTTCCTCGCGAATTTTCCCAAAAGTTAAAATACCAAGGAAGAATTACAAAAATCCCATAGCTGGAATGCCTTTTCTCTCTTTTTCTTTTTCCTCCTTTCACAGATCCTGTATGCGCACTCTTACGCTGAATTTGCTTCGCTGAGCCCGAGTCTCATACAGATGCCTTTCAGTCCCCCATCGGGCTTTCTCTTTTGTCGAAAACGCCAGACGATGCGCCTCTTTTAAAGAGAGCGTGTTTGCATCGTGATAACGATGATTGTCTTGACGCGTTTTGCATTTAAATTGAATGTTCGGTTGCCTGTGTAAAGGGTGTCGATTCGATGTTGCATACGAGATTTAAAAGATTTACTTTTTTTTTTTTTTAATATTGGTGAATATGGTTTGCAAACAAATGTATTAAAAATGTCAGTATCCGATTGAAATAAATAAATGTTTTTTTACATAAATACTGGAAGTATGTTACGATTTTTTTTCTATTTCAATGTAGAAAACTTTATTTTGGTTATCAGTTATATTCCAATTCATATTTGATTTTTGTACTACTCTAACGTTTAATTTTTCTAGTGAATTTTTATTTCATTTTATTCTTTATACGTAACAGAAGGTTCAATGTTCTTTTTCCCATGGTAGATAATTTATATTACAATTCCACTTTAAAGAAAGCCATATTATTCAATTATTAACAATCCTCACCCTTGATGAAAAGAAAAAGAATCGGAAAGGCAGCAATTTTCTTAAAACTTAATTTTCTATTTTCGAACTTCGAAACTCGATTGCCGAGCGCCTGATTTCTCGCGGCCCCCGACAAATGCCAGTTGAATATTTCACGCGTGACGCTAAGTTTCCTCGGAGAACAAAGAAGGCAGAGAATACGAAAACTCCTCTCTCTTTCTCTAATATATCTTCATCTCGCTCGCTTCTAAATCTTCGCGCCCCCCGGTTTCTCTACACCCACTCCTCAGAGTCACGGGTGGCCTGACTGCGATAACTCGCTTATTCGTTATCGTGTAATCCGCACCTGTCGCTCCTCGTTTTCTCGGCCGTTTTCTCAAGCAAACCGCCTTCGCTCTGGCAAGCGCGCCTGACTTCCGATGACGGCGTTATTTCTCCATGAAGACCGAGCGCGCAGAGCGAGAAATATGAATTGCGCGCGAGCCCAGGCACGAGTTGGAAATGAGGGAGCCGGCGAGAGCGAGGAAATTTATTGCTTGATCGATGGAAATTGATTTAATTTCGACTGATTTGATATGATGGCATTGATCAAAGGAGAACGGCGCATCGTTAGTCGCGCTTTCTTACGCGCAGATGAGATTTAAAGTTTCCGCTCGCTCGGTAGTCATCCCAATAAACTATCTTTCTTTTATTAAGCTTTTTATCTTGATTGCAATTAATTTACTGTACGTAGTTCAATTCCTAGTAATAATATAATTAGTTTAAATATTGATATTACATTTCTTGATGAACAGCTGGCACATTATTGGCGACAAGTATTGACATTTACATTGGAAATTAGAATTTGAGTTTGAAAAGCAATATACACTCAGTTCAGTATTTTACAAAAACCACAACAACAGTAAGATTAGAACTGTACTAGAATAGAATCACGGAGCTCGATGTAAACACGTGTTACTTATTTGGCAGACAAAACAAGATTCCTTAGCTGTGTGTTATTTGATATTTTATGGAAATGGAAGTTTGTTGAATAACAAATGAATGATCATGATATTTGGTCAAAGCTGTAAAATAATTCTGCTGTTTTTTATAATATTGTTTTTATTTTTTATGGGGAAATATATGAAATGTCAGTGGAAATCAGACTTTTTGAAAAACGGTATTAAGTTATCATTTAATACCGTTTTATCGAAAAATTGAATGCAAAGAGCACGGATGTTATTAAAAAAAGTTTTATTGCAGAGACGATTCCGTGGATTCGCTAGCTTTTTTGTAGAAATTCAATTTTGCTATAAATCAGTTATTGTTTTTGAATGGCACGGAAGATCGATGAAATCAAAATGTCATGAAAAATTCATTTAGATTAAAGATTTTGTTATAGCTTAAAACTTCCAAACTGTAAATTTTACATATGGATTTTCGAAAAAATATTTCATAAATAAATATACTACATGTTAACATATCAATTTTATATATAATTTATTTTATTATCTCATAAACTAACATTTTAATGCACTTTTCCAAATCAAAGAATTTATTTTATCCACATAATTTATATAGAACTAATAATTTTATTCCATAATATTTAATAAAATATGCAACATTTTTGCTACTTCAATGTTCAATGTTATAACAATCAGGAAAATATCGACGTGGTTTCGGTTGAATTTAATTTGTGTAATGACAATTCTGTTTAGGTTTCTATCAAATTTATCAGCCGATGAGCGCTGGTTAGAGATTAGCGAGAAACAATTGTAATGCGCTATCAAAATACAGGTAATATAAGCCGGATGATTGATTTCTATCCTGTTCATCACGCGTAATCTGTTGATTTATGCGGCGAAATGAATAACTAGCCAGCTTTGCAATCCGTGTTTCAGAATTACAAATACGCAGTACACGCTACCCTTCAATTGTTAAAAATAAATTCCTCTTATTCAATGCTTAATACATTAAAATACACTGCGTCTTATAATTTCAACTTAACAAGCTGACAAAGAAAACAATATCCGAACCTTTCCTTTCCATCCTCTAACCAACACTCATTATTTCTAGCTCACATCGGTTCCGCGCGAGATAAGCCGAATTAGCGATGACGCGTCCCCGCGCTCCCTAACCCCGTGCCAAATTCAATCAAATTTATACTTGATCAAGATACAATTTCGCTTGATCTAAAGCTTTTGCTCGATGATGAATCAATTCTCAGATAAGTCTCGCAGTCCCCTTCCTGCTGGATCGAAAGGAAGAAGGCTCGAGACGCAGAATACCGTAACACCTCCGCCAGGAAAGCGCAATCACTCCACGCGGAGCTTAATCCTATCTCGGTCCCAATCAAATTCATCGTCAGCTCCGGAAAATACGGGGAATCGAGGGGCGTTCCCGTTACGGGGGATAGACGCACGCAGCCGCAAATGTGGGTTCGCGGGCGACGGCTGATATGATCTTTCCGCTCTTTTGGAATTCTATAATTATCCTTGGATTTATACTGGCGTTTTTTTACGAAATTTCATATAAAAATATGTTTTATATATATACTTTTGGGTATCGTATGCGTTACGGAACTTTATATGATTAATACAAAGTGGTACAAATTTATTTATCTTTAAGGATCGTGTGAGCATTCGAAACCTCCACAAATAATAGATATATACGGGTGGTAATCAAGGTTTAACCTATCATGCAAGACTAGCTTAGACTTTTAAAATGAGTTTATAAATTCAGAAGTATTTAATATTAAAATAAAATGTATACATTTTGTGATTTTAAATATGAACTTATTTTATATGGAGTTGCTCAGAATTTCCAAGGTTTACGTCAATTTTTATTAATTTTTCATAAAAATTTTCAATAAAGTTCGAGTAAATTTTTAATCACATACATAGTTAGAAAAAGCTTCTATTACTTTTGTTGAAAAAATTGCTAACAATCTAGCTCTATCACAGATTCCATAAATATTTTCTCCGAATTCTAATAACAAAAAGAAAAATTTTTAAACAAACTTTAATAAAAACATTTACGATATATTTCATTTATTTATTCAATTATTTATTTTTATTTTATTCTTTTAATTATTTAACATAAGAAAAATCTACGTCAATCGCATTCATTGTTTACATAAAAAATAAAAAACCCAATAAATATTTCAACATTAGCACATACTAACTGCAAGAATCCATCACCCACCACCAAAATAAGAATTCTCTTCAAAAGCATTCAAAGCCACCGCACCACCTCAACTTTTCAAACTCTTCATCCGCCCAACCAGTCACCCAGCCCCGCCACCACTCTAATCTCCATCCTCGCATCTCCGCACAAACGGCCTCGCAAACCGCCGAACGCGGCTGCTCACAGGCCGAGCCAGCGCCGCCCTGCTTCTCAAAGCTGCTGCTCTCTGCCAGCCGCATGTACATCTAACCCGTGTGCATCGGCGCGCGCGCGCCTGAGAAGGCACATGGCTCTAAGATTCCTTCTCCGCGCTGTTAATCACCGTGAGATGGCCTCGCGGATGAGACCCGGCCGGCGCGCATGAGTTGCTCTCTCCTCAAGAGGGAGAGAGCGAGATAGAAGCAAGCGATGATCGGCTGATTGGAATTCGATCGACGACGACGAGGCAGCGGAGGCGGGACAAGCTCTAGGGCTATGTCCGATTGGAATGCTCGGATGGTCAGCCGATAATCCGAGCTCGCGCGCGCGTTTGCGTTTATACACCGGGTATGCGTATACGCGCACGAGCAGCTATATACGTGCGAGAGGAGGGCGAGGCGCGCGCCGGAAGGCGTATATATAGCCAGGCCATTACATTGTCATGAGCCTCCGGAGGAGGACGAGGCGCGCGAGCGCGCAGCGATAATCGCGAGGAAGCTCATTGGGCGCGGCTATATGTAGCCGGAGGACAGGGACTCGCTTTTGGATGGGCCAATTTGGCTTTTTTCCCGGCTGAGAGGAGGGAAAGAGATGCCTACTCGGGAATGCGCCACTCTCTATACGAGATGTTTTTTTGCCCTAGCTTTTACTGCGCCTCGTCATTCTGAAGAGAGAGAGTGTGCTGTGATCTGGGTACTGATGGCGAATTCATTACTTATTGCCGGCTTGTTAAGCCAATTGGAATCGATGATCGTGATGCATTAATGGAGGGTTGTTTTTTTCTTTTATCTTTCATAATTTTCGGCTTGCGGGTGGATGAAAATTAGGAAGAGTTCCAAAGTAGTACTAACCGATATTACTTGGGATTGCACCGCTAAATGACTAAATTGAAGTTGAGAGTTTACTGTTGGAAATTTAATGAACAGTCGCCAAAATTGTTATTTTTCCGAATGTGAAAACACTGCATACATAACTACAGGTATTAGACTTTAAGATTACTAAAAAATTGAAAATTTTGATGGCTTTTTATTCAATTTCTCATCTGAAAATGTATTAATTATATAAAATGTAAATGTGTTCAAACAAAAGTACAAATGACTTTGATGAGCTGCTGAAAAAATAAAAAATATCTGCAACAGAAATTAAAAAAATTAAACTCACTAAAACATATTTTTTCCTACTCTTCCGAGTTACTAAAAAATTACTAAAAATGTCCATTTGAATAAACAAATAATATCTTCCCCCTCGCATCTAGCTCTATAGATCATTTCCGAAAAAGAACATCAAGCAAAAATTCCACGCTTACAAGCTTCATCAGGATCCGACAAAAATAAGACATTCCCCAAGCGTGCTCGTTATCAATCGAGCGTGAAGGAGAAAGAAGAAGCGGATCTCATCAGCATAAAGCGTTTACACGCATCGGCCGGATGCGTATATCGTTCGAATTCATCGACGATAACGAGCTTCCATCCTTTTTTTCCACTCGCATCTACTTTCGCTGCACGCAGCTGGAAAGAGAGAGAGAGAGAGAGAGAGAGAGAGAGAGAGAGAGAGAGAAAGCAAGAGAGTAGCCATTCGCGCCATTTCTGGCTAACGGCGGCTACATGTATCAACGTCAACTTACCAGGAGCGCGATAACCTCGCCCCCATAGTGACACGGCATGCCACGAGAAAAGTGGCCTGTTTTCCTTCCTTCCTTCGTCTTTTTTTTTCAACGAGAAACATCGCGGAGGGGCGACGGGAAACTTAGCGCGGAAAATGACGGAGCAAACTGGCGCAGGATTTTATTGCTGCGAGAGAGAGAGAGCCTAAGGTGGCGGAAGGCACACGTGGCGCGGCTAAAGAACTTTGCCGAAGATACCTTCCCCCCATCGTGACGTGCGGCCGACTAAATTTCCTATTCCGAGAAACATTTTGAGGGGTTATCGTCTGATGTTATAAATGTTGCGGGCTGGATATCTGCTCTCTCGTGATTTATAGGCGGGTTCCGATCGGCGATATGAAATTGGGCGCTCTGGACTTTATTTACGGCGTTGTAAAACATTATTTTTGAGTCTTTACACCTCCGTGAAGCACGTTAGTGGAGATAAAAGTATTTGTGTTATTTTGTAAACGTTCATCTTTTGTGAATGTTGGGCAGCTTTTTTAGCTACGTTTTTATATTATTCGTAAACAAAATGAAATAGCAAAAAAGTTAGTAATTATTTCTCTAATTAATGGTTTTATTACAACAGCATAGTATTGTAAGTATTTATTTAACATTCTGACTCTAATGAAAGCTAGTTTTTAACGTATCGTTTCACGATAAATTCATGATATTGAATTCCGTTTGGAAAAGTGGAACTGTTAGCTTCTCTAAAAGAGTCGAGGCTCCAGTGCAGCTCCTTCATCATAATAGGCTTTCTTTAAAAATTTTTAATTTATTAGTTTTAACTCGGCGGATGGGAATGCAAGTTGAAGTTTTAAGCTTTGAGGAAAACGCTTTATAAATAAGCTCGCTGTGCCACAGTTTTAATGAACCTTGAACTCAGGAATAAGCTCTTCGGAATTGCTAGTTTTGATTTTAGCATATCTACGTGTAGTCTGGATTTCGTTGAAAATTTTCTTTAATAAAATTTATTCAATGAAAGAAGATATCTCAGCCGTGCATTACTTAGCGCGCTATTAACAAATTATTTTCAACAAGTTTTCGTTCGTAAATCTGAAATAAGTATTCAAGAATATTTCCTCTTTTACTGTGATGCTTTGGAAAGTTCGGCTTATGACTTTCGAAAAGTAAAACTCATAACTTTTACGCGAAAATAATTTTAATTTAAATCATAGCCCATTTAATTAATATCCAAGATAAACAAAGTAATCAATTCCCAAATTATTTAAAATTTTGAAAATACTTTTCAAGCAACATCTACATGCCAAGCCGGAAATCAGTGCTCGTTCGACTACGGAGGTCGACATTCCTATGCTCGCGCTTATCGATCAGACATGCGTGCAACATTAGCACATTTCCGTTCTCTCCTGATCCAGTACAATGCAAACGCAACTTTACCAGGTGAATTCACTAAAAGACGGAAGTACAAACATGTAGACGATTTTACAATATAAAAAAATTAGCTTTCTCGAAGTACACTAATAGTGTCCTGTTAATACTACTGGTGTCTACGAGTCCGTCGCAGCATCTCACAATTTGGGTAATGCAACGAGTTACCATGTAGCTGAAGAATGATACAGTGCGACGGTCTCGGTATGATGGATATTCTGTTGTTTTCCGTGGGCTAATGTTTATATAGTGCACAGGGACAGAAGTAGCCGGGACTCACCTGTAACAGAAAAATTATTGCTTCATAAATAAAGTTTCTATCTTTGTATTGCAGCGCGACTGAAGTAATTATTTAAATGTTGGCTATAAATATAATGTTAAGTGCATCATCTCGACTAGGGTCGGGGGTGAATTTATCGTGAAAGTTTATGGGAGTTTTGCGAGCTCGTGGTGTTCTAATTTACGAGCCACTAGTTATTTGGAATTGATTATCCGGATATTGTGATATAAAAAAGTTTTAGAATTATACTTAACAATAGGACGTTAGAATGTTATTGCTTATTATTTTACACACTAAGTTTGTTATCAAAATTCTAATTCAAATAAAAATATTATGAAAATTGTTACATCTAAAGATATCTTCACGTATGTCATTTAACCATTTAAATACGTTAGTATACGTTATAAGTAAGAAAATCATTGCGTGAATATACTTATTTAAACAATATTAATTGTCTATTAAATGAATTTTTTCAAAGTTCTTGTTGCAGATGAAATGGAGAAGGGTTATCTAACTCTTATAAACCTAATAATACAAAAATAAAATTATTTAAAGAAGTGTTGATTACTATTATTATAATTAAGCATCTTTTTTGTTGCTTTAATGAAATAATTACTTTAAGTTGACTGCTATGCTTTCATATATTTAATTGCTTTTGCTTTGAAAACAGTGCACTCATTTGATAATTGGATTGCACTATATCTCGAATAATGAAATTATAAAATTAAAATTTTTTTTTATCTGATTAAACAAGTTTTCGTACATAAGTACATTAAAATTGTTTTAAATAGAAATTTAAATAAAAAATTATTTCTTCAGTAATATTATTATTTCTTTAATAATATTTTGAAATTATTTCAAAAATTGTTAACGTTTAAAAAAAGAATTTTCAAAAAGGTGTGAAATTTTAAAAATCTTGGTATCTTGAGATTTATCGTGGATATCTCTAAAATATCACTTAGTTAGAGTAAAATCCTAGAATAATCTTACTTCTTACTTTTTAAAAGAATATATAAATTCTTTCAAACCGTTTGGATGCCGTATTTGTGAAAGCTAATCGTTACAGTATTCGCGTTCTGGGTATACCCGAGTGAGATAAATGTGTTTATTAAGAAGACATTATTTATCAGAAATGTGGTTCTATACACACACTGAGGCTTTATCACTGACACGGACATGCATCCTAACTGAGATTTGGATACCCATAAATTTGGATTTTTCTATTGCAAGCACTCATGTGTGAGTGTGAGCGTATCGCAATAGCTTCAAGCGCAACTACGAGATGAACAGCGTCATAGTGCTGGTCGTTTTTTTCTTTTTGTTTTTTTTTTTAGAAATCGTGGGCTGTTTGTTGGAAATTCGTATAATTTACTCAAAATTTAATATTCTCCACAAAGGCGCGTTTTTTACTCTCGTGAATTAAATATTATTGTATTGAAATATTATAGTTTGTAAATATTGAAAGTATTAACATATAAAGTTTATTGTTCGCAGTTACAAAGCGTCAACTTGATTTTTACTTAATGAATTTTGATTTAATGGGGCGCCGCAATGGACGACTTGCGCCAAGGCAGACTGGGAGTAGCGGCTCCCAGCCTTACCTTAGGCGAGCGATGAACCCTCCCCCAAGCCGGGGGCCCCTCCATCCGGGAAATTGGGGCCAGTGAGTCACCCTGGAGCTGCCTTCTACACTCCCGCAGCAACCGCCGGAGCTGGATGTTGTCCGCACGCTCAGTGCGCAACGGACCGCTCACGGTGCGACCAACGGGACTCACCATCTCGGGTTTAACGGAGAGCGCGATGCGGGGCCGTAGCTCGGCATCGTCATTCTCCCCCCGTGTTACCCGAGAGATGGTACCCTTCAGCGGACCGCGGAGGATGGTTTCCCCTCCGCGCTTTAGCCACATTTTACCATGTGGATCCGCGGGTCTATCAGTCGTCGCAGCAGTGCCCCCATACGGGGGGAGCCGCCACTCCTTCCAACAACTCCATGTCGGTGACATCACTGACCCCGTAGTTCTGGTCCATTAAGTTTGAATCTCTATTTGAAAAAACTTCATCCTTAAAAAATTTAAAATACTAATAAGCTACTTTTATAAAATTTTAATTTCAAATAAAATAATCCTGTCGGTCAAAGTACTTCTGCTTTATAGTATATAGTTCGAAAATCGGATTTACTGCTAGACTAGAAAAGTACAGTTTAAAACATCATATAAATTATAATAAGTTAGTAATGCACGAATTTTCATCATTACACATGAATCGATTCCTTTACATGATTTTATGCGTAACCAAACTCACGGGTGCAAATGTTATTATTTATCTTACGTTAATTACGCACATCATTAAACATTACAGTAAAACTTTTATTATGGTTTACATTATTTGTTCAATAACTTGGGTTAGAACCATTTAACATACTTTCAATGACTTCTATAATAATAATTATACTGCAGTAAAATTAAAATTTTTCAAATATAACTTTATTACATCATTATATACAATTTAATTTCAACTTATAACTGTTTGACTAGAAATTTATTACTTCTTTTATAAGATCATCAAAACATTATAAAAACGACAATATTTTTCTTAGAATCAATGATACCCGATAACTCGAGCTACCGTTCAACAGCGACAAAAGTCCTTACACACACATAAAGCCACTTCCGCTAAAAATGAATAAAATCAAAACTACTCAAGACACAAGAAGATCGGGTCGGGCAAAGAAAAACAATTAAGCCTAACTAAAGGGCCGAAGAGGAGACAGCTAAAAGGCTCATAGAAAATCGGCGAACGCGAGACAAACAAAGACGGGCCGACAAGCCAAAGGCTTGAGTCAATATTGTTCCTCGTTTTAGCCCCCCCCCCCCTTTCTATCTCCCTTGGCGCGCGTGGCAATTGGTCGTCCGAGCGCACACGCAGCCAGCCGCAAACAGCACGTGTGTGCGCGGTCTCTTCGATGGGGGGGAAGGGGGGAGGAGGTAGCTATTTTCCCTGCCTCGACACTACAGTGAGATAACGCAGGAGAAAGAGGGGGGGGGGGGCAGTTGCATGTGAAACGGTGCTTGCGGACGCGAGATCCACGCATGCATTGAGAGGTCAAGTATCAGGGTAGGTCTAATCGTGCAGGCGCTTGATGAAGCTCGGGGTCCCATGGTTCTACTATTACCTACTGTGCAGATTATAATTTTTTTGACTACTAAAAGAAAAAACCGCTGTTAACCACGTAAGAAGTGCTTTTTTAAGAGAAATTCGTCTCTTTTTTTATCATATTTTTATGAAACAATATATATAATATGTAACTTTTTGTTATTTTTTTGGTCGATTGTGACAAAGTGTGAATTTCCATTTTAAGGGTGGTTTTTTCAATTTAAAAGAAAATTGGAACAAAGGAACGTGATGAAAAAATTTCGGTTCGAAATTCAGATTCTGTATTTCTCAATTTCAGACTGATTTGAAGATCTATATACTTCGTGATCTAGATTCTCGATGATCTAGATCAAGAAGGATCTTTTTTTATATGAAGGTCACCGAGTTTCAGATTAATTATTTAAAAGCTTGTAAGAGATAAACTAAATGCTGAGTCATTCACATAATGCAACCTTATCCCTTCAACTCGGCCTTTGTTCAATCGAAGGGAAAACATAAATTATCAAGATTTATTTGGCAACTTTCTCCACATGAGATATGTCCTTATCTTGTCATCGACAAAAGTACTCGATGAAATTCGGGAAAACAGAAATTCATGATTAATACTAAGCGAAGTAAATTAAATGGACGTTTCCAAAAATAAACCCTGACAGAGTGTTATTTTGATATCGGAATTATTTGATGAATAATCAAAAAGCATCCCTCATAAAGCAGTAACGAAATCGATTAATTGAGCACCTTCGAATTCTCGCAAGTCAGACCAACAAACTACTCACGTGTTTTTCGATCTCGGAGTAACTGGAAAAAGATTTGTGGCGCGGTTCAACGACATTAGGATCTACCATTCGTCCTTAATTCCTAATCCCCCGTGTATATACCAAGGTTAAGCTCTCTCTCGCTCTCTCTCACTTTCTCTTGCTCGCACAGCCTCCTTGCCGGGGGGGGGGGGAGGGGGGCGGCGAGGGTAACCTACGTCATCGGAGCGCGGTGTGGCGAAAGGTCAAAAAGTTATATCGGACGATGGCCCCTAGGAGAAAATGAGAAGCCCGCGTAACGAGATTTTCTTTGGGGCCAAGTCCCCATTTATTCCATTATGACTTAATTCGCGGAATGATAAAGCATAATACACTCGCATGCGGGGGCTGCTCTCTCTCTCTCTCTCTCTCTCTCTCTCTCTCTCGCAAAAATTGATGAGCCAAAGAAGAGTGCAGAGAAAGGTATACGCACGGTCAGCTTAATGTAATTGCAGGTATGAATTATTTGTCGAAAATGAGGCGAGGCGCCGGGAAACAAATGATACGAGCGTCGCGAAATATAAAGGTGAACTTATTCATCCGAATTACGACGCGGAAGAGGGAGGAAGTGTACACGCCAAAGAAAACAAAGGAAGGAGGGTGCGGATAAATTAGAAATGGACGCAACAATTGTAGCGTTGAATAAAAAAAAAGAGCGAGGGAGGACACAAGAAAGAGAGAGAGAGGGGGAGGAAAAAACGCGCGCGGGGAACGGATGGCCGACAATATCCATTAAGAAAGTGCACGCGTCATTCATTTCCTCGCGGCGATGTATAGATAGATAGGCGCAAGGGATGAGCGATGGCGATAATGAATGACGCGGCTCTTTCGGGCCAGAGAGAGAGAGAGAAGCAGCGTATACGCGAGCAAGGCGACGAGAAGAGCGACACGGTTAAGTGTGCTCGCTCAACAGAAGCTTCGTGCAGTCGGCAAAAAGTGTTTGAAGTTCGTGCGCCTTCTTTTCTTCCGCTCTTAGTCGACGCTTCCATTCAACCGCAATCAGGATAATGCGATATAAGAATAGGTTCGCGGAGATTTTTTTCATGAGATATGATAGTGCCAAATTTAGGTTGAATTTTCTAATTTGTAAATGAATTACTAATTAAGCAGTATATTTAGGTTCTTATTAAAGCCTATTTAATTTTCTAGTCGGGTAATTAATTTTGAAAAGTCATAAAAAAATTACTAATTCAAAGCTTTTGTGGCAAATAAACATTTTTTATTATTCAGAGTTGCTAAAACATCGCAAAATTTTGTACAAATATTTAAAAGGGTGTTTAATTTGCGTAGAATGTAACCATACCGAGAATATTTACCCCTCCACCTCATTTTCTTACGTTGGGCTTGCTATTATGACTTTTTCTACTTCTGGTTCTGGTTTCTGTCTAGAGATGAGCTTAACCAAGCATCTCTGAGTAAAATAAGTTCTTTTTTGAAAAAATTTTACTCTGTAAAAATTCTCATTTTTAATATCAATAGTTTACTTATTAAAATTTAGTTTTTGATTAGTTTACATTTAATGCACTTTTAATTTGAACATAATTTTGTTTCAGTATTACGTATTTATCAGAGTTATCATTAAATTTTCTTGCATTGCAGAAATTTTTCTTATTCCGCAAATGTAATATGTAGATTTGAAGAGTCCATTACATCTATTAGTGGTGTGAAAAAGAGGAATAATATAAACGTGATAAAAAATGGACCATTAAAAGAATGTAGAGTAATACAAACTACTTCTTTTTCATTCAATAAAGCCATTCTTTATTAAAATATTATAATGATATCAGTTTCGTTATGCAAGAAAATATGCTTTGTAAATGTCATAATAACTGGCCGAAGAAATTTTTCAATTTTCTTAACCTAGATGCGGAAAGTAAATTTCCATAAAGAAAATAAAGATAGACTGCAAAACCATTTGAAGATATACATTTTCATATTTAATAAAGCATAGAATTTATGGAAACTTGGAACAAGAACTAGCATTTTTCGCGAAGCGCGATTTCAAATGGAACCCATGACTTTCAAATTTAGTAATCAAAAAGGAAAACATATTTTGTACACGAAAGTATGACCTCTTTGAATTATTTATAAATCATTTTATGAAATTTTACTATAAAAAGTATAGAAATAATTTTAAATAATATTTTATAGCTGCTCATATTTACTATACAGTAATCTTTAATTATTTTAACTATGTATCTTATCTTTTTATATTTGATAGTAATTTTTTAGTTTGATCTATTAATACTGCCTTAAGTCAAAATAATTTTTTTTTCTTTTACACCATAATAATCTCAATTTGAAAAAGTTAAAATTAAATTGCTAAACTGAACAATACTCTAATAAAAAATAACATAACAACTACAATAACAAAACAATTTCATTCAAGCGCGTCGCAATGTCGCAAAACTTAGCAATTACCATCAAATCATCGGAATACACAGTCTAAACAGCATCAAAACCTTGAAAGCCAGAGGAGCACTTCTCAGCTCATTGCAAACCGTTCCGAATTCCTGGCATTCACTCGCGATTCCCCGCCGACATTAACGTCGGTCAATTTATAGGCCAAAGAGCGGAGGGCCAAACTGCGCTTGCAATCCATTGCCGGTGCGCGCTCGGAAATTGCGTGCAATTTCTTTGGTGACGAGGCCCATTTGATTAGCCGTCGAATGGCATTTCATCAGCGCCATTTCGATACAAAAGGCGAGCTCCAGACTCTGCATGCGCGCACGCACCCTAGCCGCGCTGAAATGCGCGCATAATGATCGGATTCATTGCCGTCAAAGGACGATTGCGCGCCGAGCGGTCCTGGAATTTTGCCGGGAGAAAGCCCGTTGTTTTATTAGAGCCGCTCAGCCGAGGTGAGATCAGTTCAATGAATACCCAGAGTTATTCCAGTAGGCACTTACTGTTTGGGACTGTTGTTTGAATTTTTAGGTATTATTGCTTGAGTTTCGCTATCTTCTAGTTTACAATGTACATTGTAGAAACGGAAAAATTTTATTTGCACCGCTGTTTTAATGTTTATTGTTTTTAATTTACGACATTCACTATATTCATAAAACTTTTAGATTACATATTATAGATATTGTTAATAATACAAGCAAGTATTTATCGTAATTATTTATCCAGCTCAAAAGCTCTAAATGTAAATTTTAATTAAGGTCTATATTTATCTACTTTTAAATAGTTTTAACGACAATAGGCTTCAATAACGACGTACTCTTTAATTATAATTACTATCCATTACCAATCTTCTTTACTATACGAATCGTTGTACTTAATCAAGCAGAAGAAAAAAACATTTCCTAAAATAGAACGATCCCATTATTCTGCATTGCGAATCTGTTCATTTATTTATTTGCCTTGTAACACGAAACATTAAATCGTTGTTCATGCGTAGGAAGAGGTAAGACAAAGGGTGTAGTTGACTGCGCTTGAGCTAAAATTAAATGGGCTCTGGCCCCCCTCCACCCACGTCTCTTTTTCTTCCTTTTTCACTCGTTCATTCTCGTTTAACTCTTTGCGGGCGCACACCGGGGAGCGGGCGTATTTTTCTTTACATCCCATTTGCATGGGAATTTGTTTCTGGTGAAGTTTTTCGGGTCGCGTGTGTCGCGCGCAACGCTACAGCTCGAAGCACAACGACTTCGGGAAATCGAAAAAAGTTAGAGAAATGAGAGGAATTTCGGGAAAGTTTTCGAAGATAGGTTACGCCAGGCTTTTTATTTCGCGTGTATACAGAGCCGAAAGCAGACGAGACGAGCGGGATGGTCAGGCTGCATATTCATCATTGTTTAATGGAGACTAGCGTTGGCGCTGCTGGGAGAAATAATTTCTATGTAAATGCACAGGCTTTTTGAAGAACATTTTTTTTCTTATAATTTACATATTTATTTTGATGAACTGACGGATAGAGATCTGAGCACTGCTCGTATCATGTTAAAATAAACGATAAAGCTGTTCTTTTTTTGAGCTTAAAATGTTAGTAGTTATTATTAGATATATTATGTAGTTTATTATTAACTGTTTCGTGACGTACATTATGTCATAAATATAATAAACGTTTCGAGAAATATATTATAACAAGCTACTGAGTTGTACTGAACACGTAAAAATTATTTTATTTGGTCATTATGTAATGCAGTTGTATATCAATCAGTCGTTGTCTGTTAATAAACTTTACTACATTACATCTGTAAATGCATTCATCGATGGCAATTATTTTTTACTCCCTCAAAATTATTAACTCACTCATCCATAAACCATTTCATTAACTCGTTAAATCGATCAAATTATTCAATTAATACAGAGCGTTACGACACCATCGGCATAATTGATCGGCTCATTACAATAACAACTGTCATCAAACTGCACTCACATGCACGAGCCCCGGCCGAATAACCCGGGCTGCAGCTTTTCACCGAATGGCCTACATAACTAGAAAATTGCGATTGCTTACGCCGAGCAAACCCACATGTTCAGCGCTCGGTCGCTTTTTTTCCATTCATTCGCGCCTTCGGCAAATCCGCCCGAATTGTACCGCCTGCGTGACGGTAAACTCGGAAAGCCAGATCTCTCGTGAACAGTTCCAGCCGAATGTATAGGCGAGCGCGGACTCAGAATTTGGTGGTGTGCATTAATTCTTCGCGAGGGCGTATGAATGCAAGCTTTCTCGTAATTCGGGGGGTGAAGAAGAAAAAAAAATAATTAGAAAGAAATTACTGCTGACTTTATTGTAAGCATAGTAATAACTTTTAGTGGATCAAATTTAGAGACAATATGAACTTTTGTCGTAGGATTACAATATTTAATTATTGATATCAGGAAAGTGAAGTTTATAATTAAATATATTTTAATTTAATAAATATTGAACATGTCTAAAGTATATCGTTTCTCTAATGAAATAATATTCCTTTTGATTAGTCTGTTTAATTCTGATGAGCTATGATGTATATTCAATTAAAAAATATATGGGTTTATGCAATATATACAAGCTTTCCTGGCAGAATTTAATCCTGATATGTCTAGATCTGCCTTCATTTCTATGTTAAACAATCGAAGCCTCGATAAAAACTGTAAAAAGAGAACTTTTTACAAGGGATGAAATATTTTTTTTTTGTTTTATCATTTCAAAAACACTAATTTAAAAAATCGTTATTTTTGAATTACTAATTTTTCATACTAATTTTTTGTACTTTCTAAATATTTAAGTAATTAACTTAGGCATTTAGAAAAATGTGAAATCTCTTTTAACTATCGTCAAATTGAAAATCTCGAGTTCAATTTAAAATTAAATACATTTTTATATCCTAATGAATTATCTAAAGTTCCTTATTTCTCTAATAAAATAATATTCCTTCTTTAGACTATTTAATCCTGATGAGCTAAGATGTATATTCCTTAAAGAAATAAATATACAATAAAAAATATGCAGCTTGGAATATTCTTTTTTCTTTAATCTATAAAAAAAACACTAATTTGAGAAAAAGTTTATTTTACATTACTCATTACTCAAGCTACTTCTTCAACTATTACATTTTGCCATTTAAACAACAACCTCTATTTCACCTTATACACAGTTCATCACCTTCCAATTCTCAAAATTAAAACTCCCGCGCAAATCTAAACCTTAAATCACTTTTTCCATAACCTCAACCATCATCCACCCATTCGAACTTTTCCTACGATTGCGCTCTCGCCCAGGAACTTCAAAATTAAAGTGCACACGCCTTTACGCGCATCGCCTTTTATCACTGCAGGTATAGGAGCGCGCGCATCCGACCGCCGCCGCCTCGTGAAAATCCACAAGCTCGACGAATATATACGTTCCGTCGCTCCTTATAACGCCCGAGCGTCGTAACATTTTAGAACCAGCCAGCTCGGGCACTATATAACGCGGTCGAGGGACGATTTTGCGCGCTTAATGCGCCACGCTGTCTCTCAACGAGCCGCTGACGGCTTTCCAGGCGACTTTATACGGCGCGCGCAGTCGGAAGTGAACTCGTTAAACGAGATCGAGCTCTCGAGATGCTGGCGATATTGCGAAAGCGCGCCCGAGACCGATAGAGGTTATATTGGAAAATTGAAAAATGCGGGAATTATTGTTCGACGAGGTTGGTTGCAAGCGTGCGTTATAACGTCGGCCGCTTGTGATTTGAGAATGTAGGTGTATGAATTATTGTTCAGGTATTTTATATGTGATTGATGGGATGAGTTTGGTATTCGCGAGTGAAATAGTTTTGAACGAGTAATTTATTAAATTTATTTAATTTAAAATAGCAATGTATGCTATAACTTATGAAGTAATATTTTACTTTCATAATGACACCACATGATATGATGCGTCTGACAGTATTCGGATGTTACTACTTAGCCACCTACTTCTGTATGAAGACAAGAAATGAAGCTAATCTATACATTATTCCTTAAATTAAAACTGTTGCAGATTGATATTTTGTTTGAAATATTGTTGTCAGTGTTGTCATATGTACCAACAAATTGAGAATTGGATATTCTGATTTGAAATGTAACTACATATGATTTAATAATATTTGAAGATTCAACTTATAAAATGATTGAAAGCTATTGTAGTCAAATATGTTATTGCATCATTTTTGCTGTAACCTTCAAACAAAATAGACCGGTGCTTGTAAACATTGATAGGAAGTTATTATAAAAATAAATTTTCTCATTTTGTTTCTTCCATAATTTCCTACTTGAAATAGAAACACAAACTATTATTTTATTTAAAACATTTTCTGAAAAATCACCAATATATTCAAATTATTCATGACTATTATAAATTTCCAAATTATATCTTACTATAGTATACTTTACATTCACATTATGAACTCTTATTTTTCAATACTATTCTGTATTCAAGATGTAAAAGTATTTCAAACTACAATATACTTCCGGCATCTAAAGCCATATAAATCTTACAACTCGCTATCACAGCAGCCAATACAAAATCTTTGGAAAAATGTAAACTCATGCTCTTAAAAGCCGCGCGTTCCTCCAGAGTTAATGAAACGAAGGAGAAAAGAGATATTGCCGCGTAAAGTCTAAAGTGTCAGGATTGGGATATTGACGTTATTAATGATGCACGCTCGGTACTTGACACGCAGCATCAATAAAATACCCGCGGTTCGGAAGGAACGCATTATGTGAATTAACCTTCAAACGCGAGCCGTGAGGCAAGCGGATAACGTTGAAATGTGCCCTTGCACCTTAAGGCGCTTAAAATCTCGGTGTATCCTGTTACGAAAGGCAACAGCAAGATTGAGGGCGCAGTGGCTTCTTAAACTTGAAAGTGCCTATCATATTCTCAAAGGAGCTTTACCGAGCACTACAATGTCCATAAATTTAAGGAGTCAATTTTTTATTACAATTAAGGGAGGAAAAAATTGGATTTTCATTCACAAAGCTATTTTTAACTATTACAGAATATGTATTACAAGTAGATAAAGCCAGAAGTCCGTACGTAATAACTATTTCATCATTGTACGAATTTAAAGTAAATATTACAACAAAACTTTTAATTTGTTGTTTATGAATGTTGACTTGAAATTAACGAAAAAATAGGATTTATCATTATTATTCAGAAAGAGAAATAAGTTTCCGATTTTATAATATTTTTCTAAGAGTCACTAAACTTTTAAATTAGTCCAGTTATTAATATATTGGTAATAAGTCTTTCACAGTTCATTCTATAGTTTCAATAATAGATATTAGTAGAAGTTAAGATGAAATAACTCGAATAATAGTAGATGTAAAACTTTTGATAGCAGTTTGATAGCCACTAAATCGTTATAAAATGGAAAATGATACATATGAAAATACATTACTTTATAGAAAGAATTTTCTTTCTTGAATTTACAATATAAGTTTACATTATGTTAAATAAATAAACGAGAGGATTTTTGTTCTTTAAACAAAAAACATTAGTTTGCTTTTTTCTGATTTTAATGTTTACGATCTTATTTCGTTTCTTTAATAATCTTCAGATAAATTAACTGATAAAAATAAAAATTGGAAAATAAATAAAACCTGTTATTTTTATCTAAACAATTACATCACATGTATGTTTACATTAATAAAAATTAAAAAATACTGGAAATTTGGAACAACAGAAGAAATAATTAATAATTTTTTCGAAAAGTATGAATGAAAATGTTTTTATGTGTAATCCTTGCATTTATGAACTAGAAAATACCTACAAAATATGCTTTAGACGGCTTAAGGCTTAACTCTAACTGTGCATGCACTTGAAATTCAATAGAACTCATGCAAAACATATTCAAGAATACTAGAAAATAACAATGTAAATTATAACAAAACCAAAATAAAAATAAAGAGAGTGAAAAAGAGCTCGTTTAAAGCTATTAAAATTCAGAATTTATTGCAATTCATTCGTAAAACTTTTATAATACCAAAGTTCGATGAATAATTTTTACGTTGATCAATTAAAAAATAAAAACGTTATGTTACGAAATATCAACACAATCCATAAAACTTTAATTTTCTCTTTCATTCTCTAAACAGCTTCGACAGCAGACAAGCTTTAATAAGAATCTTCTAGAAATTTGCTCCCGCATTCAAATAAACCAAAAAAGACAGGGAGGAAGAACTTACTACTGACAAACCAGAGAGACCCGAAACCCCCATTTTGATTTTCATCATTCTAGGAGGCGATCGCGTTTCAATCTTCGAGTGTGTATCATATTCGATGACTTCGAAGCGAGCGGGAAGACAGAGGGAGAGGAGATCGTCCTTTTGAATGAACGAGCTCGCGCGCCGCAGCAGAAATGAGTAGTTGCAGGGCGGGATGGGCGAGTCGCTTTCATGTAGCGTCGGCGGAGAAGCTGATGCTGATTTTTTCTTTCGCTCTTTTTTGATTGCTTGTTCGCGAGAGAAAAAGTATGGGAGCGAAAGAGAGAGCGAGGACAGACGGCCTGGGCATGAAACGCAAAAGATGAGGCTGAATGGCACGACCGCGAGATATGTAGGCTTTGCGTCTATTAAAATTGATGAAAAAGCGAGGAAAAAAATTCGACGCTAGGATGATGAGTCGTATTTTCGTGGAGTATCTATAGGAAATTTATTCAATGTTTGTGGTCTAGTTCGCGGTGAATGTTCGAAATTTAGCTCGGCTCTCGTATAAGTTTTATGTAACTTTTGTATAAGTAGGTCAGAGACGTAAATTTGCAGCTGAGCGTTTTAAAATAATTTATTTAAAAGAATGATCAAATTAAGCGATAATACAGTACACAAGAATAATACATTTAATAATTTAAATGCCTTCGCAGTTGTATCGGCCTCAATCTGTTTGTTCAATTAAATGATAGCACGATTCAGTAGTAAAAGTCAAGAGGTGCCAGACATGTAATTTATAATAGATAAAACTAAAATGATTGTTTCGAAAGATGAGATTTTTTGAATTTTAGCACTGTAAACAAGTAAATATTTCTTAGCAGTCATTAAATTCTTAATGAGTAGGAATAGTTCATTAAAAATAAAGTAATTCATTAAGAAAAGTCAAAAGTACACATTCATTAAACTGTTGAAGTTTTTTCAATCTTATTTAAATTTTTAAATGATGATTTAAAACCTGGTATAAGCTTTTGACATTTTATTCGTACAACATAAAATTAAAAAAAAAATTTTCAAAACTAAAAACAAACGTAGTTTAAAAAAAAAGCGAGGCTCGAAAGAAAGCACTTTTTCCTTAAGAAGCCAAAACAAAAAACGTCAGCATCGTCACGTTTAAAGCGAGAGAGAAAAAATCAGCGAGGCACGCGCGGAAGCATATAAATTCTAGCTCAAGTGCAGAGCGAGAGCCGGAGAAAACGCGCACAAGAGAAAGAGAGACAAGAAACGCTAAAAGTCTATGTTACTCGAAACGCGTCCAAGCGCACGAGCGCCGACTCGGTTGCAACCACGCTGTTTTGCCTACTCCGCCAAGAAACAACAAGTCCCGCGGCGCGGTAAAATAAGCGCAGGCAAAATACGAGCCTGTGCGTTTACAAAGCTCTCCCTCTCTTTCTCCGCTGCTCTCGTGCAGGCCGAAGAAGGGAACGAAAGGCGCCTGACGTCAGCCGAACTCCGGCCGCGGTTTTCAGCTCGGGGAGAAACTACTCCGCGCTGGGCGAGCGAACTCTCGCTCGTATACCACCAGAGGACCTTGTAGCTCGTGTCCAAGACGGAGAGTAATCGTTTGGTGAGCCTTGTCGTATTTGATAAATGAATCTTGCGACCGCGACCGAGAGAGGGAGAAACCGAAACTGCAGACAGACGCGCGCTGCGGTTTATTAATGCCTTTGCAAGCGAGCCTTATTAGGGCGCGTGCTGGTAAACAAATGAAGGTGGAATTTTTTTTCTTGCTTCTCGATACGTCGAATATTGCTTTCGGACTGGGGGGCACAATGTCGCAGCGGGATCTATTATTGTTTCTTTTGATATGGGCGGTGACTTGCGTCGTTGTAATTTGATACGTAGAATGAATTAAGAACGGTGTATTGATTTCACGGAAATTTTATGTAGGGGCGCTTGTTTGCTATAGAGATGTTGTTAATGGGGAACATTAGTGTGAGTGATTGTGTATTTAATATTTCTATTATCATTTAAAATCAAAAATAATGTTGTAAATTATCGCTTTAAATTTTTCGAAAGCAGATACTTAAGTTGGATTTTTATAAATATAAATGATGAGTTTTCAAACAGTGATACAGTGAAGACCGACTGACAAGACGTAAGTGTACAAGAGGAAAAATAAAAAACATAGCTTAATCCAACATCATAAACGTGTTGTTTTTCTTATTCTGAGAACATACAAAAAAAGATAATTGCCAAATTTGAGAGAAATTAAGAAAAACAGCTGCACGTACTTAATACTGTATACACCAAGAAATCCAATAAAGTAGATAAGTACTATAGATACAAACTGAGAGCGAAGTTTCTTTTCGAAGTACAGTCTTGGAACCCAAAACTGCGAGACAACAAGTTTACAAACACTTTTTACTTTCCTGTCTTTAAGTTATCAGAGTTAGAATTACAACATTTATTTTCTGCTATAGAGAGTATTAAAAAAGAATAATATATAAATTTTAAGCTTTATAATATGCTAAACTATATTTTTTATATTATAAACTTTGGATTAAGCTATTGTGAACTATAAAAATATATTATAATAGAAGCACAATACAGTTATTCAACAGTGTAAAAGAAATAGCGAAGCGGATCGTAAAAAGGAAAGGATTCTTAATTTTGTTAAATAAAATAATAAATTTAATTATAATAAAGATAATATAATTTCTAAATTTTTAGAGTGATATATTATGATATTTTTAGAGCTTTTTTTCGAACAAAAAATAATTAAAAATATATTACTCTCAAGGAAGTTTTTATAAAAGTACGCCAACCTTAAGGTATAAGATATTTAAAGAATGAAACAACATTATTTCTAGCTTACTTTGATCGAGCCTCCGTTTTATAAAAACATGTCTATAACGACGAATAAAGGACAAAACTTCCTCCAAGATAAAGCGAATAACAATACAGCATCTGCTTGGCAGAGTTTCTAAAAAGGATGAAGCTCGGTCAAAGCAAGGAGGCAGTAGTTTGCGGTGCTACCGAATAGTAATGGGCGCCGCCGTCGCCTTGCACATGTGTATGTGTATATGTGTGTGCGAGCTTGCACGCGCGCGTCTAGGCTAGAGAGCCAAGCCATCGCGCACGGATGATTGGTCGTTCCAGGAATGTCAGATATTAAAATACCGCAGACTCTTCAGAGCCCAGGCGTCCTCTTCATCCTTTGGCATCCACCATGCCTCTTTCCTTCTCTCTCTCTCTCGCTCTCTCTCTCTCTCACTCTCTCTCTATCTGACTCTGTCTCTGCCTTACTCTCTCTTTGTTCTTTCATTATCTGACTATAGCAGGTCTTTCAGTTCCTCGCCCCTTGCCTCTCTCTTCATCTGTCTTATTCTACTGATTGTAGAGTCTTTCTTTAGCAAGATGAGAACACTATTCACTAAAATACACTCGCTTTTGTTTCAAAAAGTTTGATGCACTCCCAAAATTTCAAGTTATAACGATAACAATATGACAGCGAGAAAATTTTTGATGATATTTTTGAATTAATTAAAGTGAAGGAATTAGCTTTACTTCTTGCTTCTAATTGCATGTCTAGATACGGTAAAATGTAATTTCACATTTCATTTTTTTTTTTTTTTTTTTTTTTTTTTTTTTTTTTTTTTTTTTTTTTTTTTTTTTTTTTTTTATGATAAAATTTTAATGACTTTGATTTTTGAAACGTATTAGTAGTTAGCATAAATCTTTTTCAAGCTCTTATAGAACATAGCATCGAAAACTGTTTTAATATTCACAGTCTCTATTCGTTATTTCAAATTCAGGATCCGTTTCAAAAAATGTCACAAGAAAAAGAAATGCAAAAGAAAAACTTTAATACTCCGAGAAAAGCCTTTTACTTCGAATTAATTTTCCTGTTTCTTTTCCTCTCCAGTGAGCCCACAACACTCAGAAGCACTCACTGCTATCGCTCTGACAATTCTCAAGTTAAAAAAAAAAATAGCAACTCGCCTCAACATCTCCCTCTCAAACTATATTCAGCCTGTCTGATGCGACTTTCAGTATTTTTCTATTTTTTCTTTTCGCTGCTTCTTATTTTCAGCTTATTTTACTTCGCGCGGCCGTCGGCTAGTCAGATCCTTTCTTAGCCTTTTAATTTCCTCCTCACTTTGATACTTGCCAATCCATGGCCTGTCGTCTATCTTATTCGTGTCTTCCGTGCGAAATTTTCTATGCAGAGAATTTTCGGGAGCAAAATCTTACTCTACCTCTCTCTCTCTCTCCTTCTTCTTCTTCTCTCTCTCTCTCTCTAGCAAATCCTCCCATAGGGCCTCTCCTTGCCTTCATACCCCCACTCTATGGGTTACTCTGTAATTTTTCATGTTACGGAAGTCTCGACAGAGTTTTTGCCTTTTTCCGTTGTGACCAGCTTATTAAAGACGACCAAAGAAGTGCTGTTCACTAAAGTTGGGTTCTTATTTGAGACGTGGTATCCCTTTTTCGTTAGTTATCAAACAAACAACAATGGTTATTTATAATATTTATTATTTATCTCTTGATTTAAAGTGACTGATTACTATAATATTTAATTATAGTTATCAGTCAATTATAGAAAAATGTTCTTAATTAATACGAAAAGGAAGAGCAGTCGAATGAAATTTATTGTCAAGAGTTTACCTACGAAGATGAGATAAAGGATACTTTTCATTTTTTTTTTTTTGTATTTTATGACTTGTATACAATGGTTCAGGTTTCGAAAACTGCGAAATTGACGTAGCAGCTCCCTATCACGCAAGGATATAAGCTATTCATGAATATTTTATATGAAAATTGAATGAAACCAAATAAGCAAAAAAATTGTTTCTTTTCTACGGTATGTAATAAGTAGTATACGTAGTTAAAAATTTAGATGAAATTAGACATAAAATTTATGTTAAATTTCGTTCAGCTACACAAATTTTCTGTACTTACTTAATTAAATATATAAAATTTGTATAAATAAACCTTACTTACGATATTTTCACAAATGTAATTACACGAATAATTTGTACTTTTGATACTGTAAGTTTGTGTATTTAACATAATATTTATGTGTTCTTCTTTTAATTTACATTAAACACAACATTTTTTACTCTTATCAACTAGTGAATAAAATATTCTTCAAGTATTCCTTTTTATGTTATGCGATATAAAATATAGTCAATTTAACAACAAATATATCTCTTGAATATTCAATTAATTATTTCTTTATGGTAAAAATTTAATGTATTAATTATTTAACAAAGGATTAATTATTCTTCTTACTGTAAAATAAAAAGATTTTATTATTATTAACCATAACCAAAATTATATATATATGCTAATAGTAGTTTTAGTATAGAATTTCGATAACTTTGTCAGTTTCCGTGCATAAACTTTCGCTACAGATTAAAATTTATAGTGTGCTGATTAACAACTTCAGTCAAAGACCGCATTATGTCATTTAATTTCATTATAAAATTTGCACAATACCATCACATCAAATGTGTATTAGATGCATTATTCTTTTCATTATTTAAAATTCTTCATATAATGATTATTCACGTGGCCTAATTAGCAAGAATAACGATTAATACTTTTCGTGACCACTTAAGTTTTTACAAATGCGTGAAATTTTTCACTTGGTTGCTTAATTTAATAACGCTTGCAGCTAGAGAGTTTTTAAACTTGGAGTTCATGCTTGGATTGCTTGAAAAATCCTAACCACGGCGCTGCAGATTTTTTTTTTGAAAAAAGTTTGTGTAGACTGCGGAAAGAATAAAAATTATTTTCTATATAAAATATGTTAAATAAATATTATATTTAAGGAATGGTGTACTACTATGATAAAAATGTTCCCTTAATTTAAATAAATAAAATATTTTGTTTTATAGAACACTTTAAATTATTATTTTTTTATTTATGTTTTATAAACAATATTGTTTTTATGAGATCGATTGATCTCTTATAAAAAATTTTTATTTTAATTTTTTATTCAGTTATAATTAATTTTATACACAAATCTGCATTTAATTTATTAGCATTTAACTTAAGTAATACCAACAAATACACAACATTTGAATTAATTTTCTAATTTAAAAACTTGTTAACTTATTTTAATTATTACTTCTGTAAACACATTTTATGAAAATATTATGCACTCAATAAATTAGACTTCTATAATAATAGATTTAAGATGCAAAGAATAGAGTGAGTGAGAGATAAACAAAGAGAGAGAGAGAGAGAGAGAGATTGGACAATACTGTAGGGGAGAAGTGAGAAATTCTGCTTTGCGCATCCCGCACTCTAGAGTCGACATTAATATCCCATTTAGAGTTGAGAGTTTTGTGGTCTGCTCAAGCGAGCTTACCGCTACATCCGAGATCTACACTCCCTCAATGACAGATCAACATCTATCCATTCCTGTCTCGCTCTCTCTCTCTCTCTCTCTCTCTCTCTCATGTACTATTTTATAAAGATAAATATCCTTCTAACGTTGTTCTTAATAAATGAATTTATAAAAATAAACAATACCAAAATATTATTAAAATTAAATTTATAAAACAACAAAATTATATTATCATAAAATCAAACTCACGCATTTTACTCGATTTTCCATATTTTACACCTAATAAATTATTTTTTGTATCTATAATTTTAGGCGTTATAATTACGTTTTCAATTTAAAGTTATCATTATTGAAACCTATTTAACCTTCCTGTATCATAAATTACAAATACTCGCGCAATAGTAATTAATAACCGACGTTATATCAATGAACGTTAATTGAAAGATTTTATCACAAGAACGTATTCATAGTTCATCAATTAAAATTAAGCATAATCTTTAACCACATATAAATTTTCAAATAACCATACGAGCTTCCTGTTCAATACAAACGAGTCAACTCATTTCGAACATTCCATTCAACCGCCGAGCAAATATCTGCCTGGGTATACACCAGGACGTCTTGAGTTCGTCTCGATAAAGCACGCGAATTCTTACCGAAGTACGCGGTAAATGTCGTATGCCAAGGCGAAATACACTCTTGTGACGAGGACCTATGGCGTATGGGGAGAAATGCATTAAATCCTACCCGCACTCTCGTCAAATAGGAGATGAGGAAAATTGAATTTTCGCGCGATGCGTCCGCTGCCTCTCATAGGACACAGAAGAGTGAAATGTAGACGAAATTTGAAAATTGAATGAATGTAACACCATTGCTCTTGTCTGACTATTGGACTGTTCTCTTGGGCGAAAAAGGGCTCGATATTTTTTTTTCTTTCCTTTTTTGAGAATCCCGCAAAAAAAGAACTCATAAAGTTAAAATCAAATGGAGTTTTCGAGGGGGGACAAAGGAAAGTGAGAAAAAAGGGAGACTAGAGGACTGCTAAAGGGCTGTTCGAAGAAAGATAGAAATTCCGTCGATGGGCGCGCACGTATATGTGTGCGGGTAAAGCGGTCCGCTGCTCTTGCCGATCGATTTTTCTGTCGGTTTTGCCAATAACATGCCAGCCTGGAATCTGCCGAGTGAAATCCTCTCTCTCTTTTTCTCTTCTCTCCTCTCTCCTCTCAAAGCATGTAACAGTCCCGTTTCCCTTTCCCACTAAGCCTCTTTCTATCTTTCTCTTTCGTCCGCATGATTTTTCGTCACTAGCTTATTTTCCTTCTAAGAGTTGCAATAAATTTAAAAGGTGAGCAATAAATAAGTTTACAGTGGGTTGAAAAAGGAGAAGTACATATCTTATTTCCTTTTCACTATCTAAATTTTGCAAATTTAGTAACTACGAAAATCAATTTATAAAAAGATTAATTTAAAAATAATAGTTTTAAAAATAATAGTTCATAAAAATAATAATACAAAAATATTTAAATTTTGCAGACTACAAAATATATTTGTAGTTTTTTTTCCAAAAAAATTCTCTCTATTCTAGATGACAGAACAATATCTGATAATCGGTAAAAAGTCAAGTTAGATGCATATTCTTGCAAAAAAGTAAATGAATGCGTCACGTATAAATGAAAATACAAAGGTTTTTTTTATTGGAAACTGTCTCTAGTACCCTAAATGTACAATATGATCCCTGTAGAGTATAGTCGCGTGTACAACTGTTGAACTACGTAAAAAAAAAAAAAAAAAAAAACAATAGAATAATAAAACATATGTATGTTTACAAACGTATAACGGGGGTGAAATCAACAGAAAAATTTCAAACTGAGAGTTCTCTTGTTCCCTTGTGACTGCCCGGAGTTCAAATGTAAAAAATTATTTTTTACCCTTCGGAAATGGTTACTTTCAATTTAATAGGTCTCTGAAGTTTGCAATTTCTGCCGAACGTATTGTGTCCAATAATGAATACAAAAGTCGAAACCGAATATTGGATGATGTGGTTTTCATTACTTTCGTGTTTCAATTTTCTTTTATATTCTTTCTATTTTATAATTTATGAGTTGTACCTTGTATTGAAAGCAATCAATTGTGATAGTTATGTATTCTTTTCATATTGTATTGTTAGAACATAATCATAATTCTATTTTAAAGTAACAAGTAAAGGTTGATTTTATGAAAATTATTCAGTATAGTTTTATTTTTTTATTACGTAAAATATCCATTTAGAAATCTTATCCTTGATTATGATAAAATCAGATATTAATTCACCAAATAGAGGGAATGTCAAAAATAATCGAATGTTTGTTGAAATCTAGCCAATATTTTACTACAGGAAATTAATTTTTTATCTTCTCTGAGAGAGAGAGAGAGAGAGAGAGAGAGAGAGAGAGACCAGACAGGAAACAAGTTGAAATGCTATGTAATGGATTATAACCGTTTAAAATTCTGCTGCCTTCAGAATTGAGATACGGCAGAATTTTCGAAGAAAGCAGTCAAGTTTACGAGTATAGAGCCTAAGGCAAGTGTCGACCGAGAAGAAGGAAAACCGACCTTTACAAACAATAAAAGTTCCTACCGCAAGTTTATATAATATTTTTTTTATATTTATATATATATAACTAAATTTATGTGTCTATAATAAGACAATTTTGTTTATACAAACATTTTTTTATATTAATTTAAGTTTTCCGAAATTGTTTCATATAATTTTTAATTAACTATATAATTCATAGTCTTAATAAATATAGCATTATCATTAAAAATGTAACTAGTACAAATATCTTTCACATAATAATAAAATTTCAGCTCCTTTCATAAAATTAAAAAAAAAAAAAGTAGACATATCAAAGTAAATTTTGCGGTATTTACTTCGTATATAGGTACTTTGCCACGCACACCTTTGCCTCGTCTTTCTTTCTTTACTGTACACTGCGAAGCTGTCTTCAAGCGCGTTTCGACTTATATAGCATGCGAGTCGAGTGTATAATGAAGCCCTGAGGGAATATCGAGCTTTAATCCAGTTAAACCTGAGTCAAGGCTCGCGAGATGAAAGAACGCACAGGGTGAGCCTTTGAAAAAGGAGAAAAAAGAAATAGCAAGACTTATGATTATTGCTACTGTTCATACTAAAATCTTATAACAAAAAAGATGAATATGGTATCGCAAAAAGTAAATAAAAATAAACAATTTAACTTTGCGGTCAGCAATCACTGTAATTTTTGTAAAATCACGTTATTCATTCTCTGATAAAACCGTGATAAGGCGTAAAAAATAATAATTATTGAAAGATACATGAATGTAATAAAAAAGGCAGAAATAGAGAAGTCCGAAAGCGCACATCAGAATAAGCCACTTTCTCCCTGACTTGGAAAATTAAATTATCAAACAAGAGGCTCTCGTTCTCAAGTTAGCTGTCGGCAACTGTCAAACACTACCCAAGGATTTCGAAAGCTCGTTTCACAGGCTCCGTTTCAGACTTTTCTCTCTCTATATATATATATATATATTCTCCTCCGCGTGCTTGTCACGAAGCGACGTTCTCACTGCCATCGTTTATATCAAACAATTTTTTCTTCATTTTTTTCATCTAGCCTTTCACGTTTTCTCTCGCTTTCACTACCGCCCGCTTCTTCTGCCCTTTTTTTTCATTGGATCACTCACAGAGCTTTATGGGAAGTTATCGGTTTTTAATAAAATTGAGCGGTATTATTTTAAAATCGATTTGTAACAGGTTAAAGGAGAGTGCCGTGCGCGAGTCCCCGGTGACCCGTAAACTTTTCTCGGCTTTCTTACTTTCTTTTTCCTTCTTCTTCGTCTTTTTTTTATTCCTCTCCTCAATTTAAGGCTCTTATAGTTCGATCAATTTTTCATAATCTGGCTTGACGTATAATTTTTCAGATTTATACGCGTCAGCTAGCGAGGCAGCAAGGGAAATGAATATACCAAAGTGTAAATGCTTGGCAAACTTTGTTAAAACTTCTTACAAGTTGCGAAACGGCAATTGTAATTTAATCGATCGTCAAATTCACTTTTAAATATTTTCAATTTGAAATTCTAATTTCTGGCTTACATTAATCATAATTTTGACAAAATGGGATTCTCAGTAATATCTATCTAAATACGGATTTTACGACACTCAAAATGTTTAAGGTTTAATCAACTTTATCCGTCTTATTTTTGACATCTTATTAATTTATTTACCATTCAATATTTTTATTTTTCTATAACATTATTTTAAAAACATTATTTTATCCTTTAAAAGCCTGAAGACTGTAATTAATACTTCAATCTTTAAAATTAGTACGTTTTTTTGATATTTTTTAAATATTTACAAAAATTAATAATTAAAAAATTGTAGTGAGATGAAAGAAACATTTACTGTATTCGAAACCAACAGTGGTTGAATGAAAAAACGATAAAGTTCTATTTGAGGCAAAGACTCATTCTGATTCTGATGTTTTACACGTACTTTATCTCTATATCAATGATAAAAGTTTCTGATGTCGCCTGTGGAGAGAAGATTAAAGATCAAAGGAGTTTTCAAAACAGTCTCCAAATTTATTTTTCAGGTCTTTGAATATTATTTTTCACGTATTATTGTAGGCCTGTACATATTTATGTAGATATATCTATGTATTTTAATTATGCATCTATCTATTTTTACTATTGAAATTCAGTTTTGAGGCAGTCTGATACTCAACTTTTACCGACCTAACTATCTTTAAACTATTTAACGAAATATGTATATCGATATATGCAAAGCCAGAAGAAAGTTAACCTCCGTAATTTTAAATTTTATCTCTATACAAAATTTCAAGTCAATATTCTATAGTTTTCAAAAATTGTATTTCATAAAATTTGTTAAACATTACCGTCATTTTTAAATGGATGCGATACTTCTTTCAAGAAATTTCATTCAAATTTCATTATTTAACTCTTCAAAATATTGACTGAAAATTTTATATAAAGGTAGAATCTCAAATGACCGAGAACTATATATTGTCTTTTGGATTTGCATATGTTTCAATATGCAAATATGTAATAGTTAAAGAAAATTTTGAACGGTAACTAGAGTAAGGGACTCCTTTAAGTGGTCAAGGAGTGCTGAATCTCTCAGCCTTTATACGCTGAGCCTTTATACTACAGCCTTTATCACGCTATCACATGATTGTACGCCGTACGTAGGTATGTTGGCGACTCGTTTCCTCGCCGAATACAGTTAGTTACGTTTGATGTACTTCCAACAGGATAGTTTCTGCTTCACGAGGACTGATTCAGTGGATGACCCTTTTTTCATCTTTCTACCTCCGGTGCTTTATGTGCCACTTTTATGACTTTCAAGGGAACGTCATAAAAACGTTCGAATTTCTTCTTTCCTGCGTACACCCCATTTTTTTTTTATTTTTTTATTATTTTTCACTAGTTTTTATGACTTTGGTTTTGAAGGCTCTAAGGTAAAGGCTCGGTAAATTTTAACTTTGAAAATTATTAAAATTTTTTTTAAAGGTTGCTTTATACAATTTTTATTCTGATTATTTTTTAGGCATTTATTTAATATTATATAGAATTATTACAATCATTAAATATTTGGTCAAAATTACTTTTTAACTTTAAGAATACCCTTATAATATTTTAGATCAATTTACTATCTAGGCTTTGAGATACACCGAGCCAAGATACTATAAATTAAAAGACATAAAATGAAAAATTTTAGATAAGAATATTTAAATACTTAAATTGATCTGAGTTTTTGCAAAAATATTATTCAAGATAAGAGAATACTTTCTACAATGTTCAGTATCTTCAGCGTTTTGTAATCTTTTTTCATAACATCAAGAATCAAATATGGCTCATTACCATTTTAATAATTTTTTGCATTTATTATGATTTGAAAAAAATGATATTTGTGGCTTTTGTTTATAAAATTACATGTTTATTCTTCAGGAGTTTTATAACGGATATCAAAACATCAAAAAATTTGTTAGAATTTTTAAAACCTGGCTTTTACGAGATTTTATATTAGGCGTACTGAAGTTGTTAAAATAATGTCTATTATTTAGAAGACTGAAAAATTTTACGGGGAAACTTACTTTTATTTTATAAAAGAATCATTGATTGCATTGTCTAACTATACTAATGCTTTAAAGTAATAAAGATAAACTTTTTATATTTACACTCAAAACTTATTTTATGTCCTCAAGTTCTCCCTTTTCAAGCCTCTTCTTTTTATGTCATCCAGTGAAGTCGATAGTTATATAATAACTTTTAATAACAAATTATCCCACCATGAAACCGCAGAACTTCTTTTTAATTAGCTATAATTACAAAAAGTAACATTAAATAATTAACTTTGTTTATAAACAAATAAACAATTACTACAAATTTTCTGATATAACCTTATCTGTACAAAAATACCAACATCCTCTTATTAAACGAAAACGCTTGACAATGTCATTAACAGACTTTCCGCACCTCAAAAACTTATCTTTCCGAGTATCTCTCGTTTTCGCAAACAAAACCAGCGCAAGCTTTTCATTCAATACTCCACAAAGACCCCCTGAGCGTACACATGAAAACAGAAGAGAGTTACAGTCAGTCGACACTTTGTCGAACTTTATGACGGTGCAGCACGGATACATAATGTTATCGCGACCTCGGACAGTTGGAGTTTCGTCTTTCAAGGCGTACTTGTTCTATAAGAAACATTGGCCTGCAGGAGGAAGGATGGAAAAGAACATGCAGGTACTTTGCGATAGGTTCGATTTACAAAATCTCAAGAAACAGTATTGTTTTTATTTTCTTTTAACAAAAATCATTATTTTATTAAATAATTTGTTTAAATATTGAATATAACTTTTACAATAACTAATATGGAAATTATTTTCTTCTACCATAGATTTTTTCTAGTTTAGTAATTAAGTTCTTCCATTTTTAGATTTACTATGTGATATAATGGTGAATTAATAAGTAGTTCATCCGATTATAGTGATTGCTGCATTTTTAGAAATACTCAAGTGAAACTGATACACTAGTGCTAGCGTATGATGGATTAGGAGTAAATGGCGTTTTAATAGTTCATAAACATAAATCATCCATTATCTCTTATAATAATTGGCAGACATCTCTTGACTTTCATTCAATCTTTTTAACAGGTACTAAATTATAACATGTATGAAAAATTACATTTGGAGATAAAAAAGAGGTTTGGTCCTAATTTAATTATTTACTATAACAAATGAAAACACGCATCAAATTCGAGTGTTTTTTCTTTTTTTCTAATGAAATTTATTTAATACAGGGCACTCCTTTCATTTATAATCTTACGATTTCATGATCCAAAAAACGGACAAACTCTCTTAAAAACAATCCTTACTCGTTTTACGAGCCACGCCCTTAACTTCTTCGCTGTTGTTTTCTGTCGTTACGCAGTTTTCTCAGTCTTTTAAGGTAGATTTTATGACACTAGATTAGTTAGTTCAGCGCACTTCGTACACGTCAATCAGTGGTTATTTGTTAATTAATCTACATCAAATTTATTATTTTATTTAATAAATAGTTGCAAAACTATGTAATGACTTTTAAAAGAATCAATATTTTTTAATCATTCAAAGTTTACAATGAAAATAACATATACTGAAGATTACGTTGTTTATTCACAGACAGGTTTATTTAACGGAATAATAGATACTGCTCTTTATTTTTAAAAGGTTTGAAAAAATTAAAATTAGTTAATTTACAAATTACAAATAATATTTTTACTTTGAAGTTTTCGTTTGTAAATAACAAAGAAAGCATAACACTTCATTTAATGTATAGTATGTCAATTACACGTTTAAATTAAATAAAAGACAATTTCTAGAATTAAAGTTAGAGAAATTATTTGATACTCCGTGCGCAAAGCTCGATTTCTCGCACGCTCCAACAACAAAGCGCGTGCTAAATTTCGCTTCATGACTCAGCTTAAAAAATAATAACAAGAGCACAATTGTTTTAATATAAACAGAAATTAGTTTACACTTAATATTATATTCTTTTATGATTCAAACCATAATCCCTAATATTAAATTCTGCACGGGATTCCACGTGTCAATAGACCCATGGCGCGTGAGCCACGTTCTTATTAGGTGCAAAAAGTGCAGCATCCCACCTACACGCTTCGTCTTGACTCTATGTGAGCACGTGTTCCTCTCAAAGCATTTCCACATGTACGCGCTTCCTCTACAAATGACCTTTCAGAGAAGACCTCTCGTGTATAGTTTTAAATAACCAGCGGCGAAAAAAGTCTCTCTCTCTCTCTCTCTAAATAAGTGACCAGAACTCGTGCTGTGGATGAAAAGGTGAGAAAACGTGCGCGAGGAGAGAGATCGAAATTTTCCTTTTCAGATAATTTACCTTTTACGGTGCTAATTTACGCATGATTTTTTACAGATTATAAAATGGAGGTATATTTGATTTCTGTTTTAGTGGAAAAGTCAATAACTAAAGAATAGGAAGTATTTAACCTTTATGATACTTTACAATTCATACGATACTCTAGTCGTAAATTTCTAAACCTGAACTGTAATCGTTTTGTTGATTTTCAAATTACAAACCTGAAAAGGCGCGAGGTGAGAAAATTTTATTAGCATCTTTTTCACCAAAGCACAGCCTCAGGGATAACGGAAAAGTCGTACCTTAAAGAGAAAATTCTGTTAAAACAAACGATGAAAGCTTGAAGTGAGAATTAAACAGAAGAAAAATATAGTCAAAATTTGTTTTATCAAAAAGATAACAGAGTTTAGTCATTATCCATTAAACTATTATTTTATTAGAATCATGGAAGTATGAAATCTTTAATTACATTAAAGTTCCATACAAAATTCAATACTATATCATTAGAATCTTCCATAAAAAATAACGTAAGTAACTTTAACATTATCAATAAATTCTTAAAGTTGTAATACAAATTATGGTTGACCGCAAAATGACGATACCAACGACAAAAATCCAATGACAATTTACTCTAATTCCAATATCTACCCTGATAGGATTTCAACGAATCCCTCCCACTATCCAAAAGCACAATAAATTAATCGCCACACAAGCCAACCGACAGGTAATCGAAACGAAAGTAGCGCAAAAAACAAACGAGCCCGCGAAAAAAAAGGCAAAAGTCTCATGCTCAATCCCGAAAGCATCGAAACTCAGCTGCACAGCTAGCTTCTAGAGATGAATGCGTCATCGCGCCACCGCCCGATGGCCCTCATCATCCTCCTCGTACGACGATGAGCATCGCGCGCGGGCACGTCTAATAGGCGAGAGCTCGCTTGCGCGCGTATAAAAAAAAAAGAGAGTGAGGCGGAAAAGAAAGAAAAGCCTCTCGGCGCATATCCTTAGAGAGCCGCTGGAAAAAGATACGGGGCCGGATCGCTCGCGGGAAGGCCGAGGAGAGACAGACAGGAAAGCGAGCTTGGCGTAGATTGATGTGTCGCGAGAGGAAGAGGAGGAGGAGGAGGTGGAGGGTAGCTTGTTCCGTCGGCGCGTATCAGCCAATAGCTACAGCTGCAGGGGATACTGTCTGTCATACAGAGCTCTCTGATGTATTGCGAGCTAGCTAGGGACTGTAGCTATGCTGCGTACGGATGAGAGGGAGAGGGAGGGAGGGAGGAGGCTGTGCTGGTACGGACAAAAAAGAGCGCGCGTACATGGATGAGGGAAGAGCAATGAAAAGCAAAAGTGAAGTTGTCGATGCTCGATGGGTTTTATATCTCGCCTTTTCTCGCTACTCTGGCTCTCTCACGCGCGCACTTTTTTTTCGAGAACGCATTGTTCGAAGTTGTCCCCCCGTGCAGTTTCGAGAATGTGTGTCCTTTATGCGCGGCCGCATTGAAATATTCAGTACGAAAGTTGGAAAATATTACTGCGCGGTTGTGCACTGTGCGCTGTTATTATAGTAGTTGAGAATCTCTTTTTTTTTCGTTATGTAGAGAAAAGCGGGGACAGTGATGGATTTTTATGCGACATTTTTCGTGCAATTGGTAAATGAGGCGTCAAGTTGTCGAAAGATTTTTTTAGTGTACTATTTCATGTTTTTAAAGTAATATTAAAAATTAATTATTAAGTAATTTTGTCCAATAACGTAAAATACTTGTAAGCGATTGTCAGTAATAACTACTTGTAATAACTTATCGCTAATAAAAATAATTATAAGAAGTTAAATGTTTTCTCATAAAAATACAAAAGCACGGGTCTTATTAAGTTAAGAAAATTTTATATATGGCTGATTATCACGAAAATGGTGGTTTGGATATCGCCAGACAAATTACTAACATTTTAAAAGCTTTTTGAATTGTCAAGTGAACAATATACTTGTACTAAACGTATTTAACAATGTAGAATGCATAATTAAAGATTTCGTATAAATTTGTATGAATGCTTGCAGTATAAGCAAACTAACTGTCATTACCAGGAAATGTATCGTAGGAGAATGTTTATAATAAAAATACTGCTGGATTCCGGAAATGCAAATAGGTCTCACTAAAGTAGTGGCCTTCATATCAGTTCTCCGTATATTTCGATTTATTAATAATGAACAAGAAATATGATAATTAAACTGTGTATTTTTATGCAAATTAAGAAAACAGATATTTATAAAAATATGGGAAAATTATCCAATTTGCATGTTTTGATAATTAGTTTTTCATAATTTTTTAAAAACACCTTTTTTATTATTCATCATAGTCTTCCAATAATAGGTTAATGCAATCGTTGACATTATTACTATCTATTTCTTATACTATTAAATAATAAAAATGATCTGAAAATAGCTTTTCATTCTAGAAAAAAATGGACTTCATTTTTAATCGATTTTTTTGTTATATACTTATTTCTTATTTATGGAATGATTTCTATTTCTACTAGGATAATGACAGATTTATAATTTGTCTTTTTTATAAGATCTACTCTTTAATCTATCACTAGGGTTCTAATAATTTTTTTT